>CAJGYO010000006.1:23920976-24212845 GCA_904845875.1 Miscanthus lutarioriparius | reverse complement strand
GGTGGTGGAGGTCCTTGCACCACACCGAGTGCAGGACTCGGGATATGGGGCTTAGAGTCCAAGTTTGGGCGGGGACCTAGACACACCAGACGAGGAGGGTGATGGGTTAGTCACCTTGTGCACAGGGTACAAGCGGGCGTGTGTTTTGGGGCACCAATTTGGGCACATTGATTTGCGAATCACTTTGGGGATCCAGACGCAGCTTGTCTACGGTTTAGCACCATAGTAAGAACTGAAAGTTGAAAGGAGAAGAAATGGAACTGATTGCTCAACTTGTGCTTGAAAGTAGAACATGTGCTTATATAGACTGGCTAGGTGATAACTTAATACGGCTGTTAATAATAATACATAAATAAGGACTCACTATTAGTATTGCTTTCTGCTAAAGAAAACCAGCAAACCATAAAGCCTATCATATCCCTTGGAGTCGGGAAATTATTCCCACTAGTTGAGTAAGTCTGGCGAGGATATTGTGTACTCAGGGTATATTTACCCCTGTTGTAGGTGATGCTTGAGGAGTACCTTGTGTGGAGGATCCTTTTGGTGGGCTCAGACAGATTCCTCGCTATCTTATCACTAGATGTTATCTTTTTAATATTCCGTTGTTTATCATTCCACACTCTGTATTTGGTATTGTAATAATGTACTTTTAAAGAGACTCTAATGTATGAGATGGACTTATGTTGTAACTCATTCTCATTATTGGATCCTTGGGAAAAATATGGATCTTTCAGGTTCTCCCTCGGGGTGTGCCCGACGGACACCGCTCGTTGTAGTTACTTTCGGGGTGCTTAGTGTCTGGTGGAAGACGAGCGCCTCCGTAAGTACGCTATTTCGGGCGGTTCTGCCACAGGTGGTACCAGAGCCAATAATGGTTATGAGTTTCATCACTCTTTTTCAAAACTTAAAAATTTGACCAACAAAAGTTTTGCAAAAAATAGGATGCGATTAAATTAGGTATATAAGTACAAGCCCTAGCAATATGGTCTATCTAGGATAGCGGTACTAGTTTTATCTAATCAGTTTTCTGCAGGTACACTAACTTACGTTGCGTAAGAAACCGCTTAGTATACGGAAAGTGAGTGTGCGATGTGCCAAAAATTCTATGAATGCCGCTATATTTCCGGCCTGAGTGAACGTATAGGTCGAAGCATGCATCATGATAATAGCATCTTACCTGAACTAAAATTCCCCCTTCACGTATAAGAATTAGTAACAATTGGTAGGACTAACTAAATGAAATGTTTTAATAATTGTGCTGTCATCTCTCTAATCCCTTGGTTCTGATCGGAAGGGTGTTCTGATGGATGGTTCCTGTCTCTTACAGATGAACCTAAGATCTAGACGCGGGAGCACTAGTTCAGGGGCGGCTAACGAGGGCCAGGGTGACAGTGGCTGGCCCATGGAGCACGGCAGCGGGGGAGGTCAGGGGGTCCCACCTCTGGTTCCTCATCCTTTTCCGCTGCCGCCACCGCCTCCGCCGATGACCCCCGCTGAGGTAATGGCGAAGATGTTGGCTGCTCGTCAGGAGTCAGCTGCTGCTCGCTAGGAGACAGCTCGTGCCATGGAGATTATGGCACAGGCCATCGCGGGCCTTGCCCATAGAGGTCCCGAGGGCAACGGTGGGAACGGGGGTGGTGCCCGCCGTCCTGAGGGACAGTCCTCTTACTAGGACTTCCTCAAGACCCACCCGCCCACGTTCATGCCGTCTGACGAGCCCCTGGAGGCAGAGCACTGGCTTCACACTATGGAGCACAAGTTTCGGCTGCTCGAAGTGACCAACGAGTAGAAGGTGTACTTTGTGTTCTAGCAGCTTTTGGGGTTCGCTGGTGCCTAGTGGGAAACTTTCTAGGCCACAGAGCTGCCAGATCATCCGGCAACATGGCAGGAGTTCTCCACCGCCTTCAGAGAGTTCTTCATCCCTGCTGGTGTTATCAACCAGAAGGTGACCGAGTTCCTGGAGCTGCGCCAGGGAAACAAGACTGTGATGGAGTATGTGAACCAGTTCAACCACTTGGCTCAGTATGTTGGCAGCCAAGTGGATACGGATGACAAGAAGAAGGACCGCTTCTTTCGTGGTCTCACTCCTGCCCTTCAGGAGAAACTGTATCTGGGGAACTATCAGACCTTTGGGGCTATGATGAACGCCGCCATTGCCGTTGAAGGTTTCCAGCGGGCATCTCAAGCTGATTGGAAGAGGAAGCAGGGGGACGCAAGGTCTTCTAGCCACCCCCACACTCAGAAGGTTCAGATTGTCCGGTGGGGGCCCTATCAACCATCCGGCGGGCCTTCGTTCCGGTAGCCTCAGCAGACTTCGCAGACTTCCTCCACTCAGTACCGTGCACCTCCGCGGTAGGTGCAGCCACAGCAATCTCAAGGGCAGCAGGTCCCACCTCGTCAAGGGTTTGGGAACAGGCCGGGGGCTTGTTTCAAATGTGGCAAAGATGGCCACTATGCTCGGACCTATCCCCAGAACTAGCCCGCTCAGTCATCCCAACCGTCCGCGAATTCCAAGCTTATCAAGAGGACTATCATCAAAAAGAAAGTGCCCAGCAGGTCTGGCCAAGTGAACTTCATAAATGCTCAGCAGGTCATGCAGCAAGAGACAGTTATGGCTGGTATGTTCACCATCGACTCCCATCCAGCTTTGGTGTTGTTCGATTCTGGTGCATCACATTCTTTCATGAGCATGGGGTTTGTAGAGCGGCACAACTTATCACTATTGGCTATACCGTATGCCTATAAGATCCATACTGCGGGTTCACAGATGTCCATCAATACCCGCATGGATACAGTAAGTTTGGTATTAGCCACCCACACTTACCGTCTATAGTTCATGATAATGTCTGGGCAAGGCATTGATGCTATTCTTGGAATGAACTGGTTGCGGGTGTATGGGGTAGTATTGGATATGAAGAGGCGAAGTGTGGAGCTACGGCTTCCTTCTTCTAAGGATAGAATGTCCCTTATTATACCCTCTGAACCAGTCTTACCTGTGGCCACCCATGCTGAAGCCGTTCCTGATCTTACCTCCATTCCGGTAGTATGTGAGTTCCTAGATGTTTTCCCTAGGGATCTTCCTGGTTTGCCACCGGACCGTGAGGTAGAATTTCCATTGAGCTTGAGCCTGGTACTGCCCCCATCTCCAGATGTCCGTACCGCATGGCTCCAAAAGAATTAGCAGAAATGAAAAAGCAGCTGGAAGAATTGATGGACAAAGGTTTCATCCGCCCAAGTTCCTCACCATGGGGTTGCCCAGCTATTTTCGTGAAGAAGAAGGATGGTACCTTGCGGATGTGTGTGGATTACCGCCCCCTTAATGTAGTAACAGTGAAGAACAAGTATCCTTTACCCTGCATAGATACCTTGTTTGACCAATTGGCTGGTGCTAAGGTGTTCTCGAAGATTGATCTCAGATCGAGCTATCATCAGATCAAGATCAGGCCACAGGATATACCAAAGACAACTTTTTCTACTAGGTATGGGTTATATGAGTACTGGTGATGTCTTTTGGTCTTACCAATGCTCCTGCCTTCTTCATGTATCTGATGAATTCAGTCTTCATGCCGGAGCTGGATAAGTTTGTGGTGGTTTTCATTGATGACATCTTGATCTATTCCAAGAATGATGAAGAGCATGCCCGACACATCCGGATAGTACTGACTCGACTAAGGGAGCACCAGCTGTATGCCAAATTCAGCAAGTGCGAGTTTTGGTTAGATCGAGTGTAGTTTTTGGGCATGTGTTGACACCGGAAGGCGTTTCTGTAGATCCTAGCAAGGTGCAAGATATACTAGATTGGAAGTCCCCCAAGTCTGTTCATCAGATCCGTCAGTTCCTTGGTCTAGCTGGATACTATCGGTGTTTCATCACTGATTTCTCCAAGGTAGCCCAGCTCATGACCAAGCTGCTCTAGAAAGAAGCCAAGTTTGACAGGAGTCTAGCATGTGAAGAAGCTTTTCAGTCTCTGAAGACTTTTCTGACCACTGCTCCCATGTTGGCCCAACCAGATATTGAGAGGCCCTTTGATGTGTATTGTGATGCCTCGAAGACAGGATTGGGGTGTGTGATGATACAAGATGGGCGTGTGATAGCTTATGCTTCACGTCAACTAAAGAAGCACGAGGTGAACTACCCCACTCATGACTTAGAGCTGGCTGCTGTTGTCTATGCTCTGAAGATTTGGAGACATTATTTATTGGGCAACAAAGTGCACATCTTCACAGACCACAAGAGCCTCAAGTATATTTTCACTCAGTCTGAGCTGAACATGAGGCAAAGAAGGTGGTTAGAGTTGATAAAGGATTATAATTTGGAAGTTCATTATCATCCAGGAAAAAGCCAATGTGGTAGCTGATGCTTTGAGTCGTAAGTCATATCCGATTAAGGAGATACCTTTGTCTCTCCACCACACAGAGGTGTTAGCTCATATTGCTTTGACCTTAGAGTTGCTGGAGCAGATTATTCGAGAGCAGAAGGAAGACCCCGAAGAAATTCCTCACATCAGGAAGTTGATGGCTGAAGGGTGTGGCCCTCATTTTAGCATTGATGAGCAGGGGGTCGTGAGATACAAGAACAGACTGGTGGTTCCATCTAATGAGGAGTTGAGAAGAAAGATTTTGCAAGAAGCCCATCATTCCAAGCTATCTATCCATCCTGGCAGCAACAAGATGTACCATGATCTGCGCCAACTATACTAGTGGTCCTACATGAAGCAAGATATTACCCAGTTTGTTGCAGAGTGTGACACTTGCGGAAGAGTCAAGGCAGATCACATGCGTCCTCTTGGATATCTGTAGCCTTTGCCCATTCCTATTTGGAAATGGGAGGATATTTCCCTGGATTTCATTATGGGTTTACCCCGCACCGCCACGGGCTTTGATTCCATCTGGGTCATTGTGGACCGCCTCACCAAGTCAGTCCATTTTCTTCCGGTGGATACTAGGTACACTGCTAGAAAGTATGCGGAGATATACTTTGATCAGATTGTGACCCTACATGGAGTTCCTCTTACTATCATCTCTGATAGAGGGTCAGTTTTTGTCTCTCGTTTCTGGGAGAAACTCCAGGAATGTCTGGGTACTCATCTCCTCAGAAGCTCGGCATACCACCCACAAACTGATGGACAAACTGAAAGGGTAAACCAGGTGCTCGAAGATATGTTGAGAGCTTATACCATTTCTTTTCCTGAGAAATGGGATAAGTGTTTGAAGTTGGCTGAGTTTTCATATAATAATAGCTACCAAGAGAGTATCCGAATGGCACCGTTTGAAGCTTTATACGGGCAGAAATGTAGAACGCCACTGAACTGGGTCGAAGTAGGAGACCGTGGGTACTTCAGGCCTGATTTCATAAAAGAGGCTCAAGAGAAAGTCAGTATTATTCATGACCATTTGAAGGCAGCTCAGAGCCGACAAAAGGCTTACGCAGACAAGCGAAGAAGGCCTTTGGAGTTTGCAGTAGGGGATTTTGTGTATCTCAAAGTATCTCCTATGAGAGGGGTTCATCGGTTTGGTGTCCACGGCAAGTTAGCCCCTCGGTATGTGGGTCCATACAAGGTGTTGCAGCAATGTGTCCCTGTGGCTTATCGCCTCCAGCTTCCTGAAATTCTCTCAGCGGTTCATAATGTGTTCCACGTCTCTCAATTGAAGAAATGCCTACGGGTTCCTGAAGAAGTAGTGGAAATTGAAGGACTGCCGCTCCAACCTGATCTGTCTTATGTGGAGCACCCCATCAAGATCTCGGATGAGAAAGAGAGAGTGACCAAGAACAGAGTGATAAAATTCTACAAGGTGCAATGGCAAAATTATTCGAAAGAGGAAGCCACTTGGGAATAGGAGAGCTACATATCGGAGCATTACCCCCACCTTCTCGCCGGCTCGGGTAGTTAGTTGCTGCGTAAAAATGTATTTCCCTATCCCTTTTCCCACACTAGGCATATAAATCTCGAGTCAATATTTTGTTTTAGGGGGGTAGATTTGTAACACCCCGGTGTTACAATGTAATGTTTTGCTTAAATATTTCGTAAGCATCTGGAATTATGTGCATATGTGTATGACATAAAGTATAACTCGATGTTCAACACTTGAAACATTAATTCGAAACATGAGTCAGTGGTTACGTTTCATCTAATACTATGTAATCGCATTGTTCTGGAAAAAAGGGCTAAAGAACGTTTGGCTAACGGTGATAAAATAGGTGTGGTTGGACAAAGATAGCTGGTTAGTACCTTGCGTAGGCTGGGTTGGATTCCGATGTGGAACCGTTCGTTTCAACGTCGTTTGCGTAAGTTTCGGAAGTGGCCGGCGATGCCACTTTTGGCAAACTCTGTGGAACGATCGGCTTAAGCAGTAGGACGATATCTTGGCTCCGTTAGATAGCTTAATGAACCTTCTTGCGCATCGAGCAATTAGTTTAGCGATTGGAGCATCGTGTACAAGTTTTCTACCTGGTTTAAAAAGCATACGCGCCACTAGAAATGACACTGGGCGCGGTCACCGTTGGCCTGGCACGCTGCTGGCATTGCCAATGCTTTGCCATGCCAGCCGCGTTCGCGCACGCACCGCGTCCACCGCCCTGCCGGCCATGCGCACGGCTCTGGCATCGCGCGCCAAGGCCACCTGCCACCGCGCTGTCCACGACCCCAGTCACTGCCGGCCTCGGCCACGCTGCTGCCCACCGACCAAACTGTCGCGCCATGCCTTGCTCTGCACTATCTTGGTCGGGAGCGCGCCAGGCCATTCAATGCACGTCGCCAGCGGCTAGGCCAGCCCTGCTCCGTTGACTCCTTGGCTGTGCACTCGAAGGACGTCCGCCTACCCCGCCATACCCTCCGTGTCGCATCGCTCTGCGTCGGTTGTCTAGCGCTGCCCGCAGCCATGGCGCCATACCGCGTTCGTTGCTTGCTGCTGTGGCCGTGCAGGTAGCCATCTAGGGAATACGTCCTGCCTGTCCCGTTGTTCCGTAGTGGTGATGTTGGCCCATGCGTTGACGCCACAGACGAGCCAAGCCATGACCTCCCCTATCTTCGCTGTCTCTTGGCCGTCGAGGCGATTCTCCTCAATTCGCCTTAACCGTAGCAGTAGACTCCAATTCATCTTAGGCTCGGCTTCGTTAGGCATCTGGCTGCGTCCTGTCCCCACCTTACTATGTATGTCCTTGCACAGGACCGGAATTTCGTAATCCTGCGTCACCGGCTCCATAAGGCCGGGCGGACGCCCTCCAATGGCGAGCCAGTCGCTCAGTGCATCTCATAGCAATTCAGTGCACCCACAGTCTCACCGTATCCTCCTGAGCACCCCGCGCACCCCAGCCGTAGCATCGCAGCAGTCCAGCCCCCAACGTCGCGGTAATGCCACCGTCGGGCACCGCTGCACCACCGCGAGCGCACGTGGCCAGCTCTGCTCAGACCACCTCTGTAACAACCCAAAAATCCACACACCAAAAATCACAACTACAAAATTTTTTCTTCAAAACCCTATGTGATGTTGAGTGACACATGTAGAAGCCAAACCCTAGTTCTGGATTAGATGTGACCCAACTAGGTTAAGATCATAAGCATAGCTTGGTTTTATGCCACATGTGTAATTAAATTCCTAAATAAATAAATCATGCAAGCATCCTTAATTCCACTTGTGATTTGGATTCTTTTGCCTTATGTGATGTTTAACTAACTTACTTAATATTTATGATAAACCCTAATATATGGGATGTATTTTGACCACCATTTGAAACACCTTGTGGGACCCACTACATAACCCAAAGCTCAAGTTTAAACTCTAACTAAAAGTGAATCAAAGCAAAAGAAAGAAAAGAGAAACAAACAGAAAAAGAAAAGGAAAAGGAGGGAGCAGCTAGCCCAAATGAAGCCTCTTTTGCCCTTTCATGCGCCAGAGCCACGGCCGGGCCTAGTGTCGCCACCACCCACGCCTTGCCTTGTGACCGACACAAAGCGGACCCGCCTGTCGGTAAATCACGCACCGCACACCGCCGCATTAGGACAAGCTGACAAACGGGCCCCCTCTATCAGCCGCCCAGCTACAGTGTCTTCGTCTTTCCCACGCTCCCTCCACCACGCGACCGGGAGCCGACCAGCGTGGCAGGTGAGGGCCAGGGGGTCACGCAAGAAGCATGACCCTGTTTCCCCTTGCGCCGCGCCTACGCTACTGCCCGAGAGCCGTCCGATGTGCCGCACGCATCACCATCGCCCGATCACCGTCCGCCATTGGAGCCATTGGAGCTCGGCTATAAAAGCCAACGCCCACGAGCCCTAACCCTCAGCCCGTTCGTCGCCGCCGCTGGTGGCATAGCACCACACCATGTCAAGCCGAGAGAGAGGGAAGAGGAAGAAACAAGGAGGAGGAAGGAAGCCATTGTGGAACCGGACCTCGCCGGGAGCCAGAGCGTCGCCCGATCGGCTACAGCGTAGCTGCTTCGACACGCAGATCGCATCGCCTCATCATGGCCTCGCCTGCCCACCGCACTCGCCATCCTACCACCACGAGCCCTATGGTGAGCCACGTGGTCGCCGCTCACCGTGCTAGCCGTGATTCGCCATGAACGCTACCGCGTTCCGCTTTTTGAGGGAACGCAGAGGCGGAGCATTCCTCTCCTCGACACTGCTTGCAGCACACGCACCGCACGCGCAGACAAGCCCAAGGCACAGCCTCACCACGACCCCTAGCGGCTCGGGAACACCGCACGACCACTCCTAGCCTCTCGGACGCCATGAACGGACCACGTCGAGAAGACGAGCTCTTGCTCCGACTTAGCCAACCCGTAGTATAGAAGGACCACCACGACCCTCTTGTTGAGCCAAACGGAAACGCAGCAAAGCAAAGGGAAGAAGAAACGGAGCGCCGCCAGAGCCTCTCTATGCCATGGAACGCATGAAAACTCTCTGCACTCTGCTTATGCCATGCATACGCATCTCACGCACACACACGCTCACCATGGCCAGAGCACAACCATGGCAAGACCACCACGTCTTCTACGTCGCGGTAAAGGTGACGTTGACACCCTGACTGGCTCCGCCATGACGAGAGACACACCGCGCTTACCTTAGCCGAGGATGAAGCCCACCGGAGCCCTGCGTTGCTGCACCGCACCTCGTCGAAGTGCCACCGCCTCCGCTATGCCCCAACCACTGTGGTCGGAGGCGTTGCGTGTCCCGGAGCCCCTTCGACCTGCTCGCCATGGTCGTAGAAGCACCATGGAGCTCACACGCTCCTCCAACTAGGCTCTCGCTACCACTGTAGTCTGTCCATGCACGCCGATGAACCCACGCCGCCGTTCACCATGGCCAGCCAACTGGAGCCGCCCGACCACCACGTTAACTTCACCGGGACACTCGCTATGGCATGGCCAAGCTTTTGCCCACCTTAATTGCACACCCACGTCGCTGGAGGGGCTCGCCGGTGAGCTCACCACCAGCGGGAGCACGACAGGGAAGAAGATTGTAATTTTCCCCTCGCCGACCACACGTCCGAGCACTTGGTGCACGTGAACCGAACACTGGGAAGGAGTAAGTGGACCAAGTCCTTCATAGACCGGCTCTGCGGTCTATGGACCAACACAGGCGGGTTCACCATGAACCGCGCCTCACCTGTCAGACACCGTTTGACCCCGGACCCACCTGTCCGCCGCGGTTTAGCTCGGATGGCGCCGTGCTGACATCATGCGGATGAAGAGACCACGCCAGCGTCGGGGACTTCAGCAATCTCTCCGACCACATCGACGACCACTGCGACCACCCCCGCGATCTCTTCGACCACCTCGGCAAGCCCACCGACCACTTCGGCGACCACTCCGACCACCTCAGTGATCTCACTGACCATGTCGGTGAGCTCTCCGACCACTTCAGCGACCTCAATGACCACCACACCAGCTGTGTCCCTGCATGCCACGTGAACCAGTCACAGTCTGACACGTGTCAACCCTGAATTAATTAGCCTTAATTTAATCTTCAAAAATACATAACTAATTCATACGACCTCAGAAAAATACAATACCAGGACCAAAATTCATCTAAAATTGAGCTCTATGCAGTGAACCCATGATTGAGTGCATTTGGCTCTTTTGAATCTTCATTGCTTCTTTGTGCTATTCTATAGGCGTCGCTAACGCGACTATAATTCGATCGTATGCAAACTCGGAGGAGAACCAGACGGACGAGGACCGAGAGTACCGTGAGGAGTACAGAGACGACTTCACTGAAGGTGCCACATCCCACTCAATCTCGTAGCACCTATTATGCATGGCTAAAATAGAAATGCTAGTGCTTACTTTATTGTCATGATCACACCATGGTAGGACTTGCATGGTAGAATGCTTTCTTGATGGCCTTTACCTTGACGCAACCTTACCCCTGCTCACCCTGCTGTTAGGCTAGTCACACGCTTGCTACTATATTTCATTGCTTATTACCTCTATTACGCTTGCACTACATTGATGCGTGGTGGAAAACTGGTGTTATCTGGACTATGGGAAGAGTGCTGCGTGTGTGACTTGGGTGCGTGGAGGGTAAGGGTTGTGTCGACCAAGTTGGAGTATACGACGAGCCTGGGGCAAGTCTTGCCGTGGGGTGCTTCCTGGGCACCCCTGGAATGGATACCTGTGGTGGGTAAATGGTATATGAGGTGGCCCAGGTGTGATCCTGTGATGGGAGGAGCCTGGGGTGGAGGTGCTATGGTGGCACGGTAAATGGAAACCCCGATGAAGACATTACGGCTTGGTCATCCCTAAGGACTTACTAGTACTCAGATTCACCGGGAAGCCTTACGTACCACTCGCCCTATATGGTGCGGGGACGGTAGGACTACTTGGTAGGATATTGCCACTCTTTGCTAGGTTGATAGCGAGACGGTGTGAGGGGAGGTACGGGCACGGAGGATGTAATGAACCGACCAATTATACGAAATTAAGTAAGAAAATCATCCACCAGGCAGCGGCGATTGAGCAAACTTAAGCCCGTATAACCCGGTAGTCCGTGAAATCACGAAGGATTTCAAACCAACTCGTGTCCCAAATGATGATCGTAATAAGTTTAGCGGTCACCAATCACATATTACATAAAAGTTTCCATAATGATATACATCGAGTTTAAACATAGTTATTACAAAACAAGTTCGAATAAAAGTAGCGGAAGTCATTTGTTTAAAACCACACACACTCACACGGAGTTCAAATATAGTGCCAGCTGATGATCATCTCCAACAAAAGCATTAGACGAGACGTAAGGAATGACCATGCCCATGGTCCTAAGCATCACCCATCGCAGGATAGAGGCGCTTGATACAATAGCCGTAATACATCCGCCCATCTCGCAACAAGTGGGAATAAAACCACGAGTACGAGAAGGTACTCGGCCCAGACTTCTGAAACATAACCGAAAATAAATGACACCAAGGATTATGCGGGCATTATAGTAGGGTAGTGACTCATTTGCAAAAGAAGCATTTTAGCATTTCAAGAACCTTTCTAAAAGCATTATTGTCAAGTTAATTATTATTAACTCCGTCGACTAGATTTGCACCTATACTAGAGTAAACATGTGATTAAGCAATTAATGATAACATTGATCATTAAACAACTTCCATCTTGTCATATTCACTATATCTGTCCAAGTGTTCCATAAACATTTACTACGATGAAGTAACTCAAGTCAAGTGCTCACTATCCGGGAGGCGATGGCGATTCAATCGATTCCTAACCAAATGGTGATTTATTCCTTACACAAATCTCACTCACCCGCTAAAGTGAGATATTGATCACCGAGTCAACTTTCTAGGTATCTCGAGTTTGCCAGAACCACATGTACAGGGGGCCGACCGATTTGCACTTTGGTCTTATCATCCCGCCCCGTGTCCTACCACACTGCTTTGACAAAGACAAGGCGCCATGGCAATCTACTCGGCCAAAAAATCTCCCAACCAGCGGTCGGAAGGTACTTTATCCGGCCAATTAAATGTAAGGCATGCGTTCAACATGACTCGAGGCCCAACAACGGTCGGTCCTTAATAATACCTGAGGCGGAAACACTACAGTCCAAACCCCGCAAGTCTCCGCCGGGTCTCAACTTCATTCAACACTTAGTTATACCATGACTTCATAGCCATCCAAACAGATCCGGTAACCACCTATAGCTCGCAGTGACAGAAATCACCCGACTTCTACCGGTCTAAGCCAAATAAGCATTGACTCATTGCGGATACCGGGGTAACAAGGATATAGTATAACAAAGGTAAACAAGGTATAATACAAAGAACGGTTGCAAACAACTCCCGAACGTAATGCATCAATTTCAAGTAAAGCATTTAACGAAATCATTGCAAACCGGGAGAAAGATGCTCCGGGGCTTGCCTCTCTCGAAGGAGCTCGGACGGTGATCGGGGCACTCCGGAAGTTCTTCAACGTCCTCCTCGTCGCTTCCAGCACTTCTGCTGGCTGCACTCTCGAATCGCTCCTCGGGCTCCTCGGGAATGACGATCGGGTTCTCGGTTTGCGATCCTGTATGATGCAATGCGTGTAAGTGCCTATGCAATCGGTGCATCGAAGGAGATGAATGCAATGAATATGTTGAAAGGCAAGGTAGACAACATCATCCAAGAAACTATGCTACAAGCACATGTCATCTACTGCATTCTCTTCTACTACCAATATGTTAAGTCAACATATTTTATTAAATGCTTCAAAGATACACCAAAGCTTTACTAATTTCTTAATCACACTTAAGGCAACACTTGCTTAAACCTTAATTAATAATAGGTTTGAATAGCAACCTATATTTCTGATGCTCCTAAAAATCTGAGAAAATTACAGTAGCATAATACTACCCTAAACAGACTACCATAAAAATTTCATGGCATTTGGATAAGTAAACTATCCTACACAAAAATGACAAGCTATAGCCTAAAAATGAGCATGAAATTACTTTGTACTATGAAAAGTGTCAAACAACAGAATTAATATTTCTCCTAGGTTCTAAACAGTAAATAATCACTATACAAAAATTACCACATGCATGTTTTATACAAATTTTGCTCTCTAGCAAAAATAACAAAAATCAGCCATCTAAGGTACTTGAACTACACCTCAAAATTTTCCCACAGCACATGCATGAAACATATTTTTCCTAGGAAGTACATGACATAAGAAGATTAACAAACTTGAAATCATATTTTTCTGAAGCCTATATATTTTTCTACATATTTTTCAAGTTATCAGCAATATACATGATTAAATAAAAGCCTATAGAAAAGTATTTCAAAAATGACATGCAATAATTTTCCCAAGTAGATCTGGTGATAAGGAACCTAGAAAAATTTGTTTCAACAAATTTGGAGCAAGTTTGAGTATCCAAACATTTTGCAAACCATTTCTGTTTTCAAATAATAAAGAATAAATGGAAATCAAATCACTTAAACGTTCTTCGGGCCAGCCCGAACGGCTTTCGGCGACCTACGATCTGTCTTGGCGACACGCCCAGAACGAGCAGCGAGCCCATCTCCAGTCCCCTCATAGCGGCGTAAGGCCGACAAACGGGGCCCAGACGCCACGAGAGAAAAACAGGGACGGAGAGGGACGACGCACATGGCAGAATATGAACTCATTGACGGCGAGGTCCCCATGCCGGAGGAGGCACCAACGTGCTCCCCATGCCAAACCGCTCGGATAGAGGTGAATAGGGAGGCGGTGCAGAGGGAAAGCTCGGCGACAATAATGGCGCGGCAATGGCCGCGAGTAGTCGCCGGTGGAGCATCTCCGCCACTGGCGAGGTGCAAGGAGGCGCTCGGGAGACTCAACGTCGCCGTCTGCAGTGCTTGTCTTAGCGTGAAGTACAGTAGGAAGAGGAGCCGGGAGAGGAGTCCACGGGAGCGGAGCTCACCAATGAGCTTCAGCCGTGCTCGTGAGCAATTCCCAAGAACGGGATGCTTACCACTTTGCAAAGAAGCGAGAGCACGGGTGCGCGGGTGATGGCGGAGCTAGAGGCTAGACGGAGTTGTCACCGGCGAGCTGAGGTGGCGGGCGAGAAAGCCGGCAAAGGCGCGCGCACGGTGGCGATGGCGGCGCGCGCAAGTGAGAGGAGAAGGCAGCAAGGCAGTGGGAGTGAGCGAATAACTGGAATGCGGTGGTAGCGCGCAGGTGCTCAAGACTCGGCCAATGAGCGTCGAAGCCCGTGGCGCGTGGCCTTGTGATCGAGAGCTTCAGCGACGGGTGGCGCCACGCTGCGACGATCACGCCTTGGCGTCAGTATGCGCGCCTGAAAAGTGAGCTTGAAGCGAAAGTATGGCGTGGGCTGAAATTTGGCGGGCTGTTCTTGGGCCAAAGCGGCGAGCGAAGCAAGCGGCAGGCGGCCTGTGTGAGGGCTTTGCTGGGCCGGCTTATGGGGTGGGGCCGAAGCGGCGGCGACCCGCCAAGGAGAGAAAAAACTCTTTTTCATTTATATTTTCAAGAACTTTTTAAAGGCCAGCTTTTAAATATTATTTTGAGCAAGAAGATGACCTCTTTTGAAAATGTACCAAAAATGAAAGTTGTTTAGAATTTAATTCTCTACAACTTTGCTTTTATGACCAAAGCCAAATTCTTTCTAGATTTTGAATTATAAGATCAAAGTCTACGTTTAGCTCAAAACCCTAATTTTTGGAATTTATTTTTGAAACCAAATTTTGAATTAATTTGAATACAAACATTGCTCCAAAAATTGAACTAAACATTGCTAGATGATTTACAATAGCAGCCAAACATGTTTTGCTAACCTAGCAAGAAAATTCAGGGCAAAACAATTCTTAAACAGGTGTATGCAACATCCAGGTTTCACGCATGTTTCAGATGTTTCAAAACAATGTTTCAATTGTTATTCACACGATTAAGCATGTATGATTTGGATGCTTGATGATGCATGATATGCATGATTTGCAGTGCCTAAATGCAGGCATAACACCGGGGTGTTACAGAGGATTTCCCCCACACCCTTCCGAGACTTCATGGAGACCTTGTGGACCTGGCTTATGACTCATAGTTTCAGCCACCCCAGACTAGACTTGGGGTGTACCAGGGCTGAATGGTAGAGTGGCATTATCCTAGGCTAGCAAGTGGCTAGAATCAGCCCAGATGACGACGGTCAGCGAGAAAGGCGGATCTTGTGGTTATGTAAAATCTCTGCAGAGTGTATGGTTGATCGATCGATACATATGCCGACTTGTCGGCTATGGACCTTTCCTGGGTTTCACTTAAACTAGATAGTGAGATGAGTCCTTCTCTTCTCCCCCTGGGAGTGAGTGTTTGGACGTAGCCAGGGGCTACGGGCCTTGAGATAGTGCCGAGTGGGAGTTGGCCTATCGACGGAGCGATGGTATGGTTGTGGTATGGTGATGGTGTAGAGATGGTGGTATATCGATCCTAGGATCGAAACCTGGCTCTGGAATGGGAGTGGGGTGGAATGGGTGTGGGAATGGTGTTAAAACTTGACCAACTGTTATTATATACTTGAAATGCTAATACATAGAAAACCCCAGCCTTATAGGTTCCTTTTGATTATATCCAATTTGCATCCAATTTCCACAAAGCAATGCTCATAGGGTGGGAGTGGCCAGTACAAATCGTACTGATAAATTTTGGCACACAGGTTATGCTGAGGAGTATAGCTCCGAGGAGTTTGATGGTTGAGGGGTTCGTTCCTACGCTCAAATTTGGCGATCTTATCCTCAAGCTGTTCTGAATGAATGCTACTTTTGATTCTGCCAATGCGGCGATGTAATAATTTATGTAATTCCGCACTATTGTACTCTGATATTATCGTTGTATGGATGTGATATTCGACTGGAATTTGGGTAATATGATCTACAACGGTCTTATTACACTTTGACTCTGTGAATTTCCCTTCGTGGAAATTAGGCCGCTTCAACCTCCGACCGAATCGTCAACGTGAAGGTATCCGTGGATACTCCCTGGTGCTCGCTAGCTCGTGTGCTGGCCTTGCCGTCGCTGTTGCTTACGGGAACACGCCTGTCTTTGCAGGTCAAGGGCCACCGCTAGGGAGGGAGTTCGTGATTGCGCCTCTACTCGCCGTGTCGCCTCCAGTAGCTTCTACTTGTCGTCAAGGTACCTATCGACCCCTTAGGAAGGCAGTAGAGGTTCGGGTGAGGCCGGCGTGGTCGCTCAGTGCCCGCGCCGTCGCGCCGGTGCGCGCCCTGGGCGCCAGGGACTTAGCCGCGGTGAAGAAGTAGAAATGGGAGGGTGCAGTTGTAAAGCGGTAGACTAAGGAAATAGTGCTCTGGTGCTCGCGGAGATTATCTAGGACTTCGGGGTGCCCGTGCATATTTGCCGACGTGCGCAGGCCCTCCCCCGTCGTGGGTCGTTGGCCGGCTGGGCCGCACCTCTGCATGGGCCACGCGGTGACCTGCTCACGCGCTTGGGCGGGATGGTGCTCTGGGCTGAGCCACACGTTGTGAGCCGACGGGGAGAATTCTGTTTCTTATTTTCCAGAGAATAGAAATGCTTATTTGTTTTTTCTGTTATGAATCCAACTTCGATAAATCGTAGTAAATTGCATGGTTGTCCAAAAATAGTGAAACTAAGTTTGTTAGGTTAACAAAAATGCCATCTACCTGTTAGTATAGTTAGTTCACCATTAGCTATTAGGATGATAGGCTCATAAGATTTAAGTAGAAAGCTTAGCGTTATATCGATCAATAATTGCAGGAATTATTGTGGCAAACCGACAATAGCTTTAGCTTTGAAATTGTTACAGTAGGTTCCTTAGACCTTTATACACCTGCTGTAAAATTGGTAGCCATAGAGTGAATTGCTTAATAGCATAGTTATTATCCTTGCTTTATTGTATGTATCGTAAATTGGCGTTAGGAGTAGGAATATCCGTAGTCGCCGTAAGAATGTATGTCACGTTCATACTTGTAACTGGTGCTGGTATGTATCTTAGCCTTAGTGGGTAGACCTCACTTAGTAGTTTAATAGATGTACTTTTAGGCGAAGAGTTGTTGTTGTCATCTTATTAAAGCATTGCATCATCATTTCATGTAGATCACGAACAGGTAGACTTCGTACCCGTCGGTGAGCCGGAGTACGACGAGGTTATCGAGGAATACGAGGAGGAGTTCTTCGCACAGGAGGAAGCCCAGGAGCCTGTTGGTACCGACCTTGCTGACCCGACATCTGCCCAAGGCAAGCCCCGGTGCATAACCCCTATTTTTCAATGATCACTAAATATATATATGATGTGCATTTACGTTACAGGCATTTTCTGGAAACTACATGCATAAATATATCTACCCATGAGTCCTACTAGTACAGGTCGAGTAGCTGCTATGCTCAGGATATCGGTAGCGTGAGTAACCTGCCGTTACTCGCAAATAGGGATAAAATATGAACATTCATGATAAAATGGTGGAAAGGTAACTGCTGACCGGGTAGGGATATGGTTTGGGGATGGTGGGTGTAAAGGGTTGTGACCTACGGCCAATAGGGCATAGCTCGGTTACACTTTTTCCCTGTCTGTGTCGATTAAGGACCAGTCATTGCATATGACTCTAGGCAAGTCATAGATTGTTGTCCCGAGCACATAGTTGGGTATGGGCGCAGGGAAGGCCTGTTGCTCTCTTGTCGTGGATCCAGCTCTTTTCGGACCGACTGATGGGAAGAGGAGGTGGTGGAGGTCCTTGCACCACACTGAGTCCGGGACTCAGGATGTGGGGGCTTGGAGTCCAAGTTTGGACGGGGACCTGGACACCCGGAACAGGAGGGTGATGGGTTAGTCCTGCTTGTGCCTGGGGTACAAGCGGGGCGTGTGTTTCGAGGCACCCAGCTGGGCACATTGATTCACGAATCGCCGAGGGATCCGGTACGGCTTGTCTACGGTTTAGCACTGTAGTAAGAACTCAAAGTTGAAAGAAGAAGAAATGGAACTGATTGCTCAACTTGTGCTTGAAAGTAGAACATGTGCTTATATAGACTGGCTAGGTGATAACTTAATACGGCTGTTAATAATAATACATAAATAAGGACTCACTATTAGTATTGCTTTCTGCTAAAGAAAATCAGCAAACCATAAAGCCTATCATATTCCTTGGAGTCGGGAAATTATTTCCACTAGTCGGGTAAGTCTTGCGAGTACATTGTATACTCAGGGTTTATTTACCCCTGTTGCAGGTGATGCTTGAGGAGTACCTTGTGTGGAGGATCCTTCTAGTAGGTTTAGACGGATTCCTCGCTATCTTCTCGCTAGATGTTATCTTTTTAATATTCCGCTGTTTATCATTCCGCACTCTGTATTTGGTATTGTAATAATGTACTTTTAAAGAGACTCTAATGTATGAGATGGACCTGTGTTGTAACTCGTTCTCATAATTAGATCCTTGGAAAAAATGTGGATCTTTCAGGTTCTCCCTCCGGGTGTGCCCGACTGACACCGCTCGCTGTAGTTACTTTCGGAGTGCTTAGTCTCTGGTGGAAGACGAGCGCCTCTGTCAGTACGCTATTTCGGGCGATTCTGCCACATATATATAACGTCTGATGTAATTTCAGAAATCTTTTTGTTCAAGGTTGATAACGAGGTGAGTACAATAATTTTGTCAAACTCAAGATATACTGATTTATTCTCTCATATACCGCATCACAATGATAAAATGTATTTTGGCACGTTGGCAATATGATAAACGTGGTGACTTCGTAGTAAATCACAAAGTGTATTAGCTCAGTCTCTATCTCTCTCTTTTTGAAGAAACGTATTAACTCAGTCTCTCGTATATACTTAATCCATTCAAAATTATAAGACGTTTGACTTTTTGACATCAAGTTTGACCACTCGTCTTATTCAAAATTTTGTGCAAAATATCACTTCTTTTGTCATGGCTTGGTTTATTAATAAAAGTTCTTCAAGAACGACTTAAATTTGACTATATTTACATAATTTTTTTGAATAAGACGAGTGGTCAAACTTTAGTTTAAAAAAGTCAAACGTCTTACTATTCATTCACAAGGATAAGATGTACATCAGGGCGTTTAGGAAAGGAAATTTTATATAATAAAAAATCAATAAATCATAGTAGTACTTGCTTGAGCACATACGTGCCAATTCAAATTCAATATTCCAGCAAATATGTTTATAAAAAAAATCCAACAAGGCAGCAACTATGAATCATAGCAGTTCAACTATTGGTCTCAGTTCTGTCCACGTGCAAGAAGACATTGGTTGATCTTGTTTATCATGAAGAATCGCCTTACATATGATCGCTTTCGTTGGGATCATATCGCTTAATCCGCTGTCAATGCCGCCGACATGTTTACTGCGGAAGACTTTCACGTCGACGTCGAGCTCCATCGAGCCGTTGCTCCACTCCAACGACAAGTGGTCACGGAGCTGGTCCGACAGCCCCACCCCATCGCCCCGTGCCGCCACCTCCAGAGCCTTGTTCCAACGCTTCCCTACGTAGTCCAGTGGCTCCATGTTCGCCCTGTTAGTTTGATCAACACCATGGCCCTTGGATCAACGCCCTGATCGGGGGCGTCCAACCACTCTATGGTTGGTGGACCCCCGTCGCACAGCACTATAAAGAGAGGTGGGGACTAGGGCTCTAACTACGAGGTTGACCTGAGCCGTCGTGACCCACCAACAACTAAAAACCTAACCCGATCTAAAGAGGGTGCTGCCAACGACAGAAAGACCCACTGACTTCGCCGTCACCACCGGACCGCGGCACCTCGCGTCACCGTCGCCTCTGCATCGCCACCACTACGCTGGACTCCACCGCGCCGAGCTCCCACGACACCGGCTTCCACGCGGTTGCGGCGCAACTACGCCAGGGCGAAGTAGAGGAATCAGTTTCTCAATCTAAGTAAGATGTTTATCCCCTGATCTACGTTACAGAGGTACTCTGTTCCTTCAATGGTACCAGAGTCGGGTTGCCAGTGTGTAGATCTAGTATGGGGTAGAGAATTGAAAAGAAATCGAAGAGTAACAGAGGGTTCGATCCGGTTCGGATTGAAACCCTAACCCTAACCGGGTAAAAGAAAATGAAAAGAGATCGGGGGTGGCGGGCGTCACTCAACTGCCGGTCACCACCGCCACCGCGCGGGGAAAGGTGCCGCACCGCCGTCTTCGCCGACGTGTGGCAAGAAAAGATCAGAGGGTTCAACCTAACCCAAACCGAAAGAAAAAATGAATCGGGTTAATCCTAACCCTAGCGAAACCCTAAACCTAATAGGGTGAAGGAAAGGAGTAAGAAGAGGGACTCGGCTTCAAGAAGAACCCGAATCCGAGCTCAAACCCACGAAGAACTCGATGGGGAAGATGAACAGTGACTCCAGTGAGTCAAACCCTAACCCTAACTTGATGTAACCCTAACCCTAATCCCCAATCGGATGAAATCCGAGAAGAACATAGAAGAAGATCCAAAAATAGATGAAGAAAAGGAGAAAGGGGAAAAGAGGAAGGGGCCTACCACGCCGTTCACCGCGCTGCTGCCTCGCCGGCGTGCGGGAAAATGGCCGAGCCGTGCGAGCTCCAGCCAAGGGCACCACCGCTAGTCCGCTCAACGGCGGCGCGCTCACCCATTGGGGAGCGCGCGCACCGGCGAGGGGGGAGGCGACGGCGCCATACTCCACTGCACTCTCGCTCTCGGTCGCTGCATGCTGAAGTGAGAGAAGGGGAGGGAGGAGAGTGAGGCTAGGGTTAAAGGGGGACGGCCGCGCGGGGGGAGCGAGGTCTCGCCTCCGCGAACGATGGCACCATCTCTCTCTCTCTCTCGGCTCTGGTCTCTCACACTGCCCTCTGCTCTCCGTCATGGCGGTCAAAGAGGAAAGGGAGGGAGTGAGACTGAGCTAGGGTTTTGGGGGAGCCGGCTGCAACCGCTATTTTTGTTCGCGCAAAAAAGAAGTTGAGCCGTCGATCTTGATCGAGCGGCTGCGAACGGCCAGGCCGGCTTTCGGCCCAGGTGGGCGCGAGCGCTGGGCCACTTTCCCGGCCCAGGCCCACGTTGCGTCCGAGGCACGGGGGAGCGTGAGGGAGAGCGCGCACGCAGCCGTGGGCTGTGGGCCGCTTTGCCGGTTGGGCCGAAGACAGTGAAAGAAATGAGTCAGTTTTTTCTTTTCCTTTTCCAGTAAAAGTTTTATTTCCTAGAAAATGGATAAATGGCTCAAAGAAAATAGAAAAGAGATTTTTCCTGTGGGCAAAATTTATTAAATTGAATTAGTTTTTCCGCTGTTAAAAAAATTATTTATTCTCCAGTTATTTTGAACCAACGTGATATTTAATTGGAGAAAAAGAAATTTTGACATGATTATGATGTTGTTATTTTCTGACCAACGTTGTTAATAACAATATCGTAATTTTAATGATTCATGCATTAATTATATTTCTGCCCAACGGTGATATAGAATTAGTGTAGAGGACAATTGTATGTTTTAATTTTGACCAACGTTGGAACTAAGGCATGCAATTGTTATTATTATGTTTATGTTCTCACTCAATATGAATTGTGTTTTCAGGCGAATACAACTTGATGGGTTGTATTAAAGAGATCCCCACTCTCAAAGGTGACAACCACAAGGAGTGGAAGAAAAAGATTGACCTGGCCTTCATCTTGGCTGAGGTGGACTAGGTAGTCACCTCACCATGTCTCACTGAGCCTGTGGCACCGGTGAGGGAGACAACGAGGCTGATGCCGCTTGGGCACCTAGAGAGAGGGATTTTGAATACCAAAAGATGTCCTATGACCTTGAGTATAGAAAGTGGGTCACTGTCAACAAGAAATGTTTGGTTGTGATAAAGAACACGATTGAGCCTATAATTATGGGCTCAATCCTAGAGTGTGACACGGTCATCGAGTATCTCGATAGAATAAAGAGTCAGTTCATTAGCTCTTCAAAGACATATGCTACCCAGCCAAAAAAGCAGCTGGTGACAGAGAGGTACTCTAGAAATGGTGGCATAAGAGAGCACATACTATTTGTTATCACTACGTGATGATGTGAATGTTGTATGCGATGATGGGAACATTGCGTGCGACAATGAGAATGTATCCTCGTCTACGGATGTAAACAAAAAACGAAATAGAGCTCACGATGCATCGTCGAAATTATGGCACTATCGTTTAGGTCATATTTTGAGGGGGAGAATAGAAAGACTAGTTAAGAATGATATTCTTCCTCCATTAGAGTTCTCAGATTTAGAACAATGCAGAGAATACATAAAAGGAAAGTGTGTAAAGAAAATTAAGAAAGATGTCAAACGAAGCACATGAATTTTACAGATTATTCACATAGACATCTGTGGTCCGTTTCCTATAAAGATTGTGGATGGTTATGATTCGTTCATAACATTCACAGATGATTACTCTTGTTATGGCTACATTTATCCAATCAAAGAAAGAATAGAAGCATTGGATAAATTTAAGATATTTAAGGCAAAAGTTGAAAACCAACACAATTTAAAGATTAAGATAGTCAGGTCCGACCATGGGGGGAGTACTACGGTCGGCATACCCCATATGGCCAAGTTCCTAGACCTTTTACAAGGTTCTTACAGGAGAATGGCATAGTAGCCCAGTATTCTACACCGGGTGAACCTCAGCAGAATAGAGTAGCTAAAAGACGCAATCGTACCCTGATGGATATGGTGTGTAGTATGATAAGTTACTCCACCTTACCGTTGAGCTTGTGGATGGAGGTGTTAAAAATCGACATTCATATTCTCAATAGAGTACCAAGTAAGTCGGTGCCCAAAACACTGTATGAGTTGTGGACTGGAAGAGCACCCTCACTAAACCACTTACGTGTGTGGGGGGTCCTGCTGAGGCTAAAGTATTTAACCCAAATATTAGGAAGCTAGATCCCAAAACAGTAAGTTACCATTTCATTGGCTACCCAGAAAAGTCAAAAGGTTTTTGTTTCTACTATCCAGACAAACATACAAAGTTTGTGGAAATGAGACACGCTGTCTTCCTAGAGGATGAAATGATGAGGGGGGGCATGGTAGTTCAAGAAATTGACCTTGAAGAGAAGCGGGTGTATGCGCCCACTCTGATGATTCATGAGCCATTTTTCTCACTACCTTCTATCGCTGCACCGACAGTGCAAGATAATGTGGTGCCAGCACCTGTTGTTATTCCGCCTATGGCAACAATGAATGACAATGAGGAACATGTTCTTCAGGATCCTGTAGAACATATTGCCACACATGAGGGGGAGCAACAACAGTCTCAAACAGAAGATGTGTCAAATGTGGAGTCCCCTAGAAGGTCTCAAAGAGTTAGAAAATCAGCTATTCCTGCTGACTATGAAGTATACAACACCGAGAAATTTCAAATGGAGGATGATCCCACCTCATTTGAAGAATCCATGAGAAGTGATCATTCATCAAAGTGGCTTGAGGACATGGAAGATGAAATAAAATCTATGAATGCCAATAAAGTTTGAAACTTAGAAATAATTCCTAAAGGAGCCAAAACAGTATGCTATAAATGGGTCTACAAAACAAAACTTGACTCTCAAGGGAATATAAAGAGATATAAAGCGCGACTTATGGCAAAAGGCTTTACGCAAAGAGAATGCATTGATTACAATGAGACATTTTCTCCAGTCTCATGTAAGGATTTCTTCAGAATCATAATGGTATTAGTGGCATATTATAATTTAGAATTACATCAAATGGATGTAAAGACGGCATTTCTCAACGGGGACTTGGAGGAAAATGTTTACATGGCACAACCGAAAGGTTTTGTCATGGAAGGAAAATATGAATGGGATGCCGCCTAAAGAAATCTATTTATGGATTAAAACAAGCTTCAAGACAGTGGTACTTGAAGTTTGATAAGACAATAAAGAATTTTAGGTTTAAAGAGAATATAGAGGATAATTGTGTCTATGCAAAGTTTAAGAATGGAAAGTTTATCTTTCTTGTTCTGTATGTGGATGATATCTTACTTGCTAGTAGTGATGTCAGTCTACTACTGGAGACAAAGAAATTTTTGTCCTCAAAATTTGATATGAAAGATCTTGGTGAAGTTTCGTTCGTTCTAGGGATCGAGATTCACCGAGATAGAAGTAAAAGGGTATTAGAACTGTCATAAAAGGCATACATAAAAAAGATCTTAAAGAAATTCAATATGCACAAATGTAGTTCCTCACCTGCTCCTATAGTCAAAGGCGACAGATAAGGAGATTTTCAATGCCTCAGGAATCAGTATGAGATCGATCCAATAAAAATGGTTCCATATGCTTCAGCTATTGGAAGCTTGCAATATGCTCAAGTATGTACGCGCCCTGACTTGACATTTGTTACCGGATTACTTGGCAGATTCCAGAGCAATTCTGAAATAGAATACTAAAAATTAGTAAAGAAAGTCTTGCGTTATTTGCAAGGAACGAAAAGCCTCATGATGACGTATAGAAGATCATATTCACTCCATATAGTGCGATATTCAGATTCTGATTATGTGGAAGATGATAGAAAATCCACGTCTGGATATGTATTCACTCTCGCAGGGGGAGCTATTTCATGAAAAAGCTCAAAGCAAACCGTCACTACATCGTCCACAATGTATGCCGAGTTTGTAGCGTGTTATGAGGCAACGGGACAGGTGAACTGGCTAAAGAAGTTCGTACCCGGTTTGAAGGTGGTTGACGACATCTATAGATCACTTAAGTTATACCACGATAATAATCCGACAGTATAGTATGCTCACAACAATAAGTCAAGTGGTGCTGCCAAACACATTGACATAAAGTATTATGTTGTGAAAGATAAAGTCTGGGATCATGTCATAAGTATTGAGCATATAAGTACCGAAAAGATGCTCGCAGATCCGCTTACAAAAGGCTTACCACCCAACGTGTTCAGAGAACATATAGCCGGCATGGGTTTAAGTGAAAGTCTATAATTCCTGGACAAAAGAAGGTGCAAAGTTAAGTATCTATTTCAGAACAGAGTGGTGTGTTGTAGCTGTTAAATCTATCGGCAATTGACCATGACCATGAAACATGTTCTATGCGCTAATCTGTAATGGAATGAACAAAAGTAATTGATATGAAATTGAAAGATGGTGAGATCAAGAGGGAGAATGTTAGTTTGATCTCCCCTTGGATCAACGTCCTGATCGGGGGCGTCCAACCACTCCATGGTTGGTGAGGCCCCGTCGCACAGCACTATAAAGAGAGGTGGGGACCAGAGCTCTAACTACGAGGTTGACCTAAGCCGCCGTGACCCACCAACATATAAAAACCTAACCCGGTCTAAAGAGGGTGCTACCAGCGACGGGAAGACCCACTGAGTTTGCCATCACCACCGAACCGCAGCACCTCGCGTCACCGTCACCTCTACATCGCCATCACTACGCTGGACTCCACCGCACCGAGCTCCCACGACACCGACGTCCACGCGGCTACGGCGCAACTGCGCCAGAGCAAAGTAGAGGAATCAGTTTCTCCGTCTAAGTAAGATATTTATCCCCTGATGTACGTTACAGAGGTACTATGTTCCTTCACGCCCAGCCGAGCACGACGCCCGAGTACAGGATGGTCAAGTCCGCGCGGTCGACGCACGTGTTGCGAAGATGGACGGTGAGGTTGAACTCCGGCGAGAGCACCGCGGCGACCGGGCCCGGCCCGATGCCGTCATAGCCGGTGAGATGGATGGAATAAAACGGGAAGCTGAGGTACGCCATGTACTTCAGGACGACGAGGCAGATCGTGCCGCATACGATGAACGCGAGCCAGAAGGCGGTGAAAGTGTAGGGCCAGCTAGCCGGCGGTGCGCGGCGGCCGTGGCGACTTCGACTGGACGCTTCTCCGCCGTCATGCGGATCGACTTGCACCGCGACGGCGTGTTTGTTGCCGACGCGCTCGCCCATGTAATCTAGTCTCGTCGTCGCGCCCGGCCAGGTGCATGCTAGATTTAACTTTCCCCTTGAGATAAATTAACTCTGCCTGCGTGCGTGATCGACCTATTCGTGTCCGTTTTCATGAAGAGAGAGAGAGAAGAGTTCGGCCCGGATCGGAGTTCTTGCAGAGCACGAGTCTCTTCCTGCTATATATCAACAAACGAGATCAGGCTCCATCCTTAGGCGAAGCAATAATAATCATCGGATAATTATTGGCGCATCGATGACCACCGGCGACAGCTCCGGAGATGAGCAAGGCGGCGGCGACAGGCCACGGGCGAGGGGATGCGAGGCATGCCCGCTAGGCTGCACAGGCTCATGGAGGGCCAGCGCCAGCGGCGGGAGAGGGTGCCGCTGTCAGTGCAGGTGACCATGGACAAGTTTACCACCTACTCCTTCGAGCCGATGCTAGTGTGGTGCAGAGCTATGCTGGATGGGCAGCCCTTGAGGCCGCCATCGCTCTGCTCGCGCTTCTCTGTTTTTGATCTCATGCATGCTCAGATGGTTGGGTTAGTTAACTTTTTCTTTATGTATAATAGTGTCCCGATTGTGCGTGCTACGTCATGGGCCCCGTTCAACTGAACTTATCAGGCTGGCTTGGGTACAGTGTTTTTGTTTTTTCTCTCACAACAAATCAGCGAACAGTACTTTTCAGCCTGGCTTTTCAACGAAATGAACAGGGCATGTCTGTCTGTGTATTTTTTTTCTGGATTTCGTATGTCTTTTTTTGATCCTATACATGCCTCACCTAGCAGGTTGGAGGGCACTCAAAAGTTTATCGGATTCGACTATAGATGCACCCAGGAGAGCCTAGATAGTTTTCGAACCCGTTTCTTGGGATGACATCTTTAGAACTTGTTTGGTGGCGCTCCATCGATCCAACTCCGTCACTGCCGAGAGACACATCAAACGGGATGCAAGGAGCGTTTCCGCACGTTTGGAGGAGTTCAAGCTCTTTTCGCATAGGGGAGGTAGAGCCACAATTTGCAGCTCCAGTATCTGGTTCTGACTCGGTGGAGGAGCCCACCCACGTGAAGCCGTGCCAAATACGGCCTTAGTCTTCTTAGGCACCGTTTGGTGTAGCTCCTGCAAGCTCGGGCTCCGGCTCCGGCTCCCCACACCCTGCTGCACAGTATGCACTGTAGATCACTGTGCCGGTTGAAGAAAGGGCTCCGGCTCCGGCAGAACCAAGAGAGGAGAGGGGCTAGAGGAGCTGCTGTGCAGAGGCTTTCACCGCTACAGTATGCTACAGTTGCAGCCGGAGTCTCTCGGAGCCCCACCAAACACAACCTTATTGTCATTGTTCTTACCACTTGTTGTCATAACTTTGACACGTTTATATAATGCTATAAGGATCGGAGGACATACCTCTTAGTGTTAAGTCAGTGCTTTTAGAGAATGAAGAGGCTGTTTATAGTGATACACAATTCACGTGGTAGATTGCAACGACTGAACGAGGGATGATACTCATGAAATATTGTCATGATGGATGCAGTGACACATCAATCACGCAATATGTGCTTGCAGGGTAGTTAGACTTAGACACCATGCTGTTCTTGGTATGCTGGCTGCTTGAAAGATGCCCTGTGCGACGAGAAAATGTCTCCTCCACAAGTGACAAGCCCACAAAGGCTTGAATAAGGCCTAGTAGAACCCATAACACAACTTAGCACATGTGTTTGTCCTACTAATTGGATTGTTACCTCCCCTAAAAAAATTGGATTGTTACCTAAATTAGAAGAATAACCCACATGTTGCGGTGAGACTTTCTTACAGACAAAGTTGTCACGTCATTGCATGTAATGAGATAGGTTGTCAAAGCTTAGATGAGCTAATGAAAGAATCTAATAAAAAATAATATAACATTAGATTAAATTATACGAGAATGTGATAAATGGTGTATGACATCGATATGCGTTGTATGTCGATAGATTCAAAATAGTAATGATATTTAGTGTAAGATGGTGTGTCAGTGTCACTACGGGATGCAGTAGTTTTGCCGAGTGCCAGGGGCACTCGGTAAAGTCCCAAAAATACTCGGTAAATGCTTTGCCGAGTGTAATACTTAGCATACAACATACGGCATCTATGTGTCGACAAACAGCTATTTGCCGAGTGTCAAATTTGACACTTGACAAACTTTTTTCCGAATAATAAAAAAAAGCCACCACTGGCCAAAAAAAATAAAAAAAACCACCACCGGCCGGTCTCCTCGGCGGCGCCCTTCCCCTGCGCCGCGGCCCAGCTTCACGCGGGGGACAGGTCGCTGATGCTGAGCGGGCGGGGGAGGTTGGACACGAGCACCAGATCCAGCTCGACGGGCGTCGGCGTCGGCGTCACCTCCAGCACTGGCGCGGGCGCCGGCAGGGGCTTCTGGCCGTTCACCCGCGGCGCTGGCTGCCTGTTGTTGTTGCTGCTGCTCTGCTGCTGACGTCCTGGCCACCGCCACCGCCGCCGCCGCCGCCCGTGCTGTTGCTGGCGAGGATGGCGTAGGCGGTCTGCCAGTCGGCGCGGCACGCCTGGGACGCGAGGCGCGTGGATCTCCACCAGGCTGTCGGGCACAGCTGGTGGCGCGGCGCGGCGGAGAAGGCGTCGAGCACTGCGGCGGCCTCCATGATTGGATTGAGAGGGAGACGAGAGATGCGAGAGAGGGAGACGAGATAGATGCGTTGAGGAAGACGGAGGGAGATATTTCTCCATTCTGCTGGAGATGACATCATGTTGGGCCCACACGACATTCTCAGTAGAGGAACACAAATGAAATTGGCGGTGGAAATCACTCCATGTGGCCTTCGATCCCGCCGTCCAAGAGGTCCACGTCAGTGATCCGGGGGCTGATCCAACATGCAACGGCGGCGTAGAGAGCGAGGCGGGATGGGCAGTGTGGATTCGATTCCTACGCTGGGTGGGTTAAAAGAAGATTTTTTTTTGTTTGCGGAGTGTCCTAGATCTGGACACTCGGCAAAGTTTTTTTTTCATTTTTTTTCTCATTCTTTTTTCCAGAATTTTTTTTATTTCTTTGCCTAGTGTTTCAGATCTGAGCACTCGACAGAGTTTTTATTTTTATTTTTTTCTTCTCCTTCTTTTCTAGAAAAAATATTTTATTTCTTTGCCGAATGTTTTTTTTTACACTCGACAAACTTTATCGTTGCCGAGTGTTTTTCTTTTGACACTCGGCAAACCCCATCTTTGCCGAGTGTTTTTTTTTTGCCGAGTGTTTTTTTTACACTCGACAAAGAACATGTTCGTCGAGTGTCCGAAGAAATATACTCGGCAAATAAAAAAAAACACTCGGCAAATTTAAGAATTCTGGTAACGTGTGAGGATATGGTGCTTAGTGGGGATAATACATTGGTAGTTTGCGTGCAGAGATTGAATAGTCCGTGTGATTTGCCTACATGCAGATATAAATCACCAAACTGACATTTAGTCATGTACACAGGTCCAATTTTTTTGTAAGGGACATGAGCTAAAAATACATCTTGTCCCTCCTAGGTAGGTTTTGGTGAATTATCAACGACTGATTAAAAAACCAAAACGTATTTAACAAATTTATAAGCAATTAATAAGTTTTATAAAGTCATAATTGATATACACAATATCATTGTCTGAAAGAGAGAATTATACTACTTGTATATGAATAAAAATTCAGAAACAAAATTAATATGCTAAAAGCCACCAAGGACTTTCACAAAGTCTGATGCTCACGATCCTTACCGTTGAAGCAACTCGTACATACAAGTCAATCAGGCTGTTCGGTTGGCTGGTTCGTTTCGTTGCTGGTTCGTGAAGAAGTACTGCTGGCTGGTTTGTGTGAAAGAAAAATACTGTTCCAGCTGAAAATTTACGATCGTTTACGAAAGCCACAGTCAAATAAACAGGCTAAATCTTTCCTAGGGACGTGGATTTGGAGTTTTGGACTTATGGAGTTGCCTCACATGATGCTATATACAAGCATGGAGTGTAGAGCATTAACTTGAGTACGACTCCTTCCGTCTCACCAGTCACCAAGCACTACATATTCAGCATCTCAACATTGTTTTGATAGCATATACGCTTATTACACGCTTCGTGCTCTGTTTTTTTTTATAAAGAAACTCACGCTCTACTAAAGACTGCACATACCACGCAGGTCCACATGCCGTTCAGTGTGCAAAATTTATCATTGATTTAGATGCACTTGCACAAACGATTGAAATGTTGGAGTAGATTGCGCCTCCAATGACTATGACCAACAAATGGGAGATTGAACTTTGGACCCCTTGTTGTACTAACACCGAATCACTTCTAGTTTTGCAGCATTTTTTTTAAATTCTTTTGAAACAGAGAAAATTTATAAAAATCATATAGAATTTTATTAAAATTTGAATTTGTATCTTTATAATAAAAACATTAAAAACAAGAAAAAAATCCTTAGTTCCAAAGAGTCCTTTACTGTGGTATAGCATTTCAACTCAAAAATCCTGAAACTAACGGCCCACCAAATCGGCCACTTTCTCAATCACTGACAAACCGTCCCACCGCTAGTGCCCTACATACACAGATCCACGAGGTTCCGAGCTCCCGGTTCACCAAGCCCTCATTCTCTGACTTATCGGGCCCACCATTGACTAAACTATCGGGCCCACCAAATACCCTCCTTCCGCCTCGTCCTGCGAACTCAAACGAACGTGCCTCTTCACTAGTTATTAGTCTCTCCCCCACTCATCCCTCCCCATCCCCTCTTGGATCTCGCCGCGCGCTCGAAGGCAAGCGGGGCCGCGATGCCTGCGGCGGCCGTTCCCGGAGGCGGCGGCGCCGCCGACGCCGAGGAGCTGTTCCGCACCAAGCGCATCCCAGAGATTCGCGCGGCTGAGGGCGCCACCCGACGCGAGATCTCCGCCAAGGAGGAGGAGCTCCGGCAGCTCGTCGGGCGCAGCTACCGCGACCTGCTCGACTCCGCGGACTCCATCCTCCTCATCAAGCAGTCCTCCGATGCCATATCCGACAACCTCGCCCGCATCTCCGGCTCCTTGTCGTCGCTCTCGCCGCCCCCTGAACCCTCTCCCACCGTAAGCGCCACCTCGCCGTCCCCATCAGCTAGAGGGCGTGCGAGGCTGTACGCGCTGTCCGCGAGCGCCAAGTACCTGGTTGACACTCCGGAGCACATCTGGGGCCGGCTCGACGAGGGCCTGCTCCTGGAGGCGGCGGGTCGGTACCTGCGGGCTCAGGTCGTGCACGGGCGGCTCTCCCGCGACGCAGCGGCCGCCGCGCGGTTCCCACTCCTCGCGCACCAGGCGCAGCTCGTGGAGGCGTTCCGGCCGCAGATCGCCCAGCGCGCGCGCGAGCGCCTCGCCGACCGCCGCCTCCCTGTAGCGGCTCACGCTGACGCGCTTGCGGCCGTGGCCGCCATCGACGCCCCGTCGCTTGCCCCGGCACAGGCGCTCCTCCTCTTCCTCACCTCGCGCCGCGTTTGGATCTCCCAAGCCCTAGTTGGGCTCGCCTCGGATCTGTCATCCTACACCTCTGTGCTGTGCGATATCGCGAGGATCGTGCGGATCACGCTTGGCCACGTTGGACAGTTGTTTGTGCCTGCACTCAGTGATATGCCTTTGTTCTTCAAGACGGTGCTTGAGAAGATGCCGCCTGAGCAGTTGTTCGGTGGCATTCCGGACCCTGATGATGAAGCACGGTTGTGGAAGGAGCACATGAACCAGCTTGAGGCTACAATGGTGCTGCTTGAGCCAGATGCCATTGCAGGGGCCTGTACGGATTGGCTCAAGGAATGTTGCACTGAAATTTTTGGTGTGATTGCTGGTGAGCAAAAGTTGGTTGATGCCATTGGGAGCGGGGAGCTGCTTGGATCAGTGCAAAGGCTTGTACGTGATGCACTAGATGGGAGGGACGGGTTGGAGGGAAGTTTGGAGCAGTGGCTGAAGAGTGTCTTTGGGTCAGATATTGAGTCGCCATGGGATCAGATCTGTGGGTTGATCTTGAAGGACGGCAAGGATATTTTGAGGATTGGATGGAGGAAGCATTTGTGCGGCGGATGAAGGACATTGTGCATTCAGAGCTTGATAGATTGGGTGCTAGTGTTAACATGAAGGAATCAGTTTACGCTATTGGTGCCAATGCTGATCCAAAGGATGCTGGAGATTTCCTTGCATACCTGCGGAAATCTTCAAAGGGCGGTGGTTTCTGGTTCTCAGAGTCTAAGATCAAGAAAGGCGGAGTTTTGGCACACTTGAAACCAATTGCTGATGAAAATGATTTCCATAGCTGCCTAACATCGTATTTTGGGCCAGAAGTTAGTCGGATCAGGAGTGCAGTTGACAGTAAATGCAAAAATATCCTGGACGATCTGTTAAGCTTTGTGGAGTCACATAATTCAGCCCCAAGGCTGAAGGAATTGGTGCCATACCTCCAGGAGAAATGCTACAGGACCATCTCGGGAGTACTGAAAGAATTAGAAGCTGAGCTCAGAAAGCTCTCTGCTTTGTTGGGAACCAAAAAGGAGGGTAACGACATACCTGCAGCTTCTATTATAGCGGAGAGGTCTCTCTTCATTGGTCGTCTCTTTTTTGCGCTGAGATACCATTCAAGTCATGTACCCCTGATACTAGGTTCTCCAAGGGAGTGGGTAAAGGAGGCGGGTGGTGCAGCATTTGCCAAGTTATCATCACCTACACCAAGACATTCAAGAGCATCTTTTGATTCTTTGGTTTCTTTTACACCCAGAAGGCGCACATTTGACAGTCCCAGGAGTCCTGGAAGGCAATTATCGGATAGCCCCAGAAGACAAACTATTGCTGCTGCAGTATCTTTGTTTGGCGCTGATGATAGATCCAATCCTAGACTTGATGAACTCAATAAGACCCTGCAGTCACTTTGCATCATGGCTCATAATGTATGGATAGCATGGGTGTCCACTGAATTATGTCACATTCTTTCATATGATCTCAACAAAGATGATTCACTATCCTCTTCAACTCCTTTGAGGGTATGCCTTTGAACCCACTTGCAGCTCCGATATCTTTTAGTGTATAATACGGTGTAGTTTTTGAATTACATGACTGCATTTTATTTGGTTTGGAAAACTTAAGTAGATTCACATGTATAATAATATAGCATATGGGATCATCTCTGAACAGATTGAGGGCAATATGTGTTTGTACCTTATCTAGAGAGATTAGGTGAATTAAGGAAAACCGTGGGTAGGTGTACATTGTACTTCTTGAGGCCTGATGAAGAACACTAACTTTGGACATAATGCCTGATAAGATTTTCGAGAGTGAATTTAAAGGTACACCTGAATTGATTGGAGCTAGAAAAAAATATTTAAAAGGAGGCAGGGACTAGGTGCTTGGTTTCACCCTCGCGCATAGTGCAATTGTCGCCTACCCTGCCTAGGTGCCTGCTTATCAGTAATCAGACACTTAGCATCACAGATATAAACTGGCCTAATCCAGGCACTAAATTTTGCTATTTTACCCAGATCTTTCAAGCTATTAGTGTACCAAACAAATATTATTTCATTTTTCTTGTCGATACAGAATTCTAATTGCTTTAGTTGTGTGGTTTGGTTGCATTGTTAGGGCTGGGAAGTCACAGTAATTAAACAAGAGGAAACAACTGAGGGTCCCTTGGAGATGCAAATAGCTCTTCCATCGATGCCTTCATTGTACATCATATCCTTTCTTTATCAAGCATGCCTGGAGATTCATAAGGTTGGAGGGCACATCCTGGACAGGATTATTTTGCAGAATTTTGCATGGGAGCTACTGCAGAAGGTATGTCCCTGTTACGAGTTCACAGTCATGATGCATTGGACTCAAAATCGAAGTAGTTTATTTTATATAAACCAGAGCCAAGAATCCAAGAGTTGATTTTTTTTAAGCTGTTTCTTGGATCTGCACAAACCACAAATAGCTTCTTTGTGGTTTCTTTATCCATGGACTCAGCACGGAGAATGTTGGATTTTACTTAGAGATATTTAACATCATAATGATAATAACACTGACACATCAGATGGATTTTTTTTTTGCCTGTCCTGTTGAGTGCTGGGAAAGTCTAATTCATATTTCTCCAGCATGCGAATAGATTCTCAGTCAAACTATTGCAACTTAAGAAAGATTTATTTGTTTCTAAAAATAGTAACCAGTCTTCGATTTAGGTGTCTTCAGACTGGAACTAGTGCTTCATCTAGACAATATGGACTAATGCTTCATGCTTGGGTGCTTCAGCTCCATGAATATTCCAGTTGACATTGTTTTTTACATGACCTAGTTGCTGCCTGTTTCATCAAAGTTGTCTCAAACCTGTACTGATGATGATTCCATACGAGCCTGTCAGTATGTCTTTCAAGAAATGTGATCCATTGATCCAACTTTTACTTAAATATATGCAGGTCATCAATATTTATGAAAATTTTCTTTCATCTGTTGAATCTGGGAATTCTCTGGTTTCAGAGAAAGGAATTCTGCAAATACTGCTAGACTTGCGTTTCATTGGTGATGTCCTATCAGGAGGTAAAAGTTCTTCCACCAACACTACTGAAATGCAGACAAATTCTTTGCCAAGCACCGTCACCAAGACTTCCTTCAGGAGAAAACAGTCACAATTACAGGCAGACTCAGCTGTCATAGAGCCTATAAACAAGTTAGTCAACAGGCTCTCACAGAGATTGGATCCTATAGACTGGGCCACGTAAGATTTTTTTTTCCAATTTAAATTGTTACCTGTCATGTTATTAAAATATGTAACAAATTAACTACAGACTCTGCTTTTCATTCCTCCCAACTGAAAGCTGTGTCTTTAAATAGGTATGAACCTTACCTGTGGGAGAATGAGAAGCAATCTTACAAGCGTTATGTTGTTCTTTTTGGTTTTTTGGTCCAACTGAATCACATGTACACTGGTACTGTACAAAAATTACCAACGAAATCAAATACAAATTCAAATATCATGAGGTGCTCTCAGGTTCCAAGGTTCAAGTACCTACCAATCAGGTAAATGATCTGTGTCATGTGTAAATAACTAACTATGGATTTATATATTGCCAAGTGCATGTTCCATTAAGTGATTTTGAAAGGTGTTTTAGACTTAGTTTTGTGCTCAGACCAACCTGTCAGCAGCGTGCCTACCATTGCAATCAGCAGATATAGTTATGATATGGAAATTTTGTGCTTGACAACATTTGTTGACAAGATATCCATGGATGCTTGTAAAACCTGATGTATTTCTATGCCATAATTCTGGAACATATAATGGGCAACTTCATAGCATTCTGCAAAAAGGTCATCTGCTAAATGTCAGGAGCTTACATTAGTGAGTTAATATTACAGCTTCAGTGTTCAATCCTTACAAGTGATATTACGACTTGTAACTTTGGATAAGACTTTATACTCTATTCTGGTGTACTGTATGGATGACTAAGTAGTAGTAAATGACAAAATGAACAGTTAATGGACAATAAAGAAAATGTATTTTTTTTAGTGTGCTCGTTCTACATTTAGGAGACCTGTGTAAGATCATTCCTATGTTTGTTTTGCTTTTTTGTTCCATTTAGCAACCTACGTTGGTGTTCTGATTTTCTTTTTGGGGATTTTTAAGTGGCTTGTGGAGAATATATACTCTTATTTTTTTAAGATTCTGATCTGTTCCTTTTTTTTTTGTCTTCTTGCCTACAGTGCCCCAGCTATATCATCAAGATCACACAAATCGTCACTACAGTCGCCATCTAGCGACTCCACATCTAAAAATCCTTGGAAATCCTATTCAAATGGAGATAGATCTACACCAGAGTTTGATGATAATGCAAGTCTTGTCGGTGCTGCTCCATTGCTTAAGTCATTTGTTACCCAGGTGAGTAACTGACTACAAGTTTATTGATTGTTAACTTCAATTCTAGCCTAAACAAGTAAAAAAAGATCCTTGCGTTCTGTATAACTTATTAATCTATCCATCGAAATTCATTCTGCTTGGTTGAGAAAATTTTCCATTAGCGTGATATGAAATACTTGCAGAATTAGCCTTGGAAACAGTGAAAATTTATGAGCACTGACTGATTCATGTCTTGTGACTGTTGCTAGCACATTTATTTTCATTTTTGAGCCAACAATATCTTGTTTTCTACTTCTAATTTTTCATTTAGTCCCTAGATCTGTGGAAATTAGAAGACATTTTTCTTTGTATGAAAGACAAATGAAGAGGTTTATCTTTTCACATGTTCTTTTGTCTATTCCCTTTTACAAAACTTATTGATACAGCCTATAATTGTTGTATCTTTTAAATATTCAGCAAAATATCTTCATGTCATTTGTCAGGTGGGGAGCAAATTTGGGGAGAACACATCAAGATGGGGGTCTATGCTCTCTGACGGGCAGGTTGGTAAGCTAAGTGACATCCTTCCTGGACCAGCAGCTGGGTTTTTCTCTTCTTTCACATCTGGAGCTCGATATGATTCATAGTAATGGCACCATGACCCTTGATCTTTACCCCTTACTACACGCCATATGGAAACCCACATGTGTCATCAAGAGAACAAGAGAACTGTTGGCAGGTGTAATATGCCTTTGGAAATCTGTTGCTTACAGAATGATGCCACATTGCTGGTCCAGTGTTGCTTGGCATATCCTGCCATGCCTCTTCGCAATCTTATTGTGACTAGACAGCGTCGTGGAGAAGCTCAGGAAATTATGATGGAAAAGATGAGATTTATTCTATATCGGCTGCCCACAGGTTGAATGAGTGGTTAAGGAAATCAAGTTTGGTTTCAGTGTGTTTCCTGCTTGCAATTTGACTTGGTACATAGGACACAGCAAGTGCAACTCACCGCTGATACTAGCCTCACTTTTTGGGGGGACTCAGATGTTCTGGATACGCGGCACTTGAAGTTGTGAAAAGAATTTTGGGGGTCCATTCTTTCTCTTTTGGCTCGGCAAGTTGGCTGATTTTTTTCACCGGAACAGTGCTGGAACTGCTGAGGTTGTGGTTTTATCATGTAGGCAAATTTGCAAAATGTGTACACTGGAAATATAGGAATAATAAAGTCATAATGTGTTCATGTCCATTCAGCATTATGCTGTTTGCCATAGTCTTCTGTATTGTCTACATGTGTGGTTTGAAGTTGTTAGGCACAGTTGCTGTTGCTGATTTTATACGTGACCAAGGAGATTTTGGCTGGCTAAGGCTGTGATTGGTTCCCCGTATCTCCCCTATCGCCCTGGCTGTTTGGTTGTATTGTATGTGATCCAGCGACGCCTGCCCGTTCGGCTGGGGGCGGCTGGCTGGCTGGGCTGGCCAGTCCTCTCACATGAATACTGTTCACATGAACCAGCCAGTAGTATTTCTCTCTCACATAAATAAACCAGCAACAATACGAACTAGTCAACCAAACAGGCTAATGTATGGCCTATTGGGTGTAAAGCATTATCCTGGCCTGTTAGATGTGCCCAGACCCAGAATGAGCTTCACTGTCACGGGTTGGATGCACTGCGTCCCAAGCAAAACACTGCTACGCCTGGGCTCAGGGGAAGGGTCAATGTACAGGCTCATTTATTCACATCATTTTCACACGGGCATCGAGTGTAGGGCCACTGAATCTGCTCATGTACTGCACCCAACTAATCATTCTTCCTTCTAGGATCACTACATTCACTGTATTTCTCTACATGTGTGGTTTGAAGTTGTTAGGTACAGCTGCTGATTTTATACGTGCCTAATTAGATAGCAGAGATTATAGCAAAACAAGCATCTAAGCAGGACCAGGGGAAATTTGGCTGGCTAAGGCCGTGATTGGTTTCCCGTATCTCCCCTATCCTGGCTGTTTGGTTGCATGTATCCACCGACGCCTGTATGTATGTATGGCCTATTTGAGTGTAAAGAGACTATTATCCTGGCCTGTTGCCCTGTTGGATGTGCCCAGACCCAGACCCAGACCCAGAATGAGCTTCAATTTCACTGGTTGGATGCACTGCTTCCCAAGCAAAACACTGCTAGGCCTGGGCTCAGGGGAAAGATCAATGTACATGCTCATGTATGCACATCATTTTCATACGGGCATTGAGTGTAGGGCCACTGAATCTGCTCATGTACCGCAAGCAACTAATAATCACTCTTCCTTGTAGGATCACTCCATCCACTCAATTTTGTTCCACCTTTTCCTTATCCAACATATACGACGTGGCTCTAGCTCTATGAAACCATGTTCAAGCAAGCAAACACAGAGACTCCGAAAGCCGTTGCGCGCGGTGGATGAGATGCTATCAGCACGTGATTGTTGGCCATTGGCATGGATTAGAAAGCTTCGGGCTGGAAAAGGTTCCCCGCTTTTCGTGATGCGTATGTGAGTGATGATCCACATGGACCACACAGACACAGCACGCGCAGATGGCGAACCGCGAACAACCAAACCCGTTCATTCGTTCAAGCTCGAGAGAGACTGCTGGATATACTGAGCAACAACGGGTTAAGTGGACGGGGACGCGCCGTGCCCGTGCACAAAGTCAAAAGTGTACCATGGGTAGGTACGGTATTTATATGGTATAGAAGAAACTAGAAAGCATCGTGTATGTATATGTCTTGGAGAAGAAACATTTTTTGGGAATTCCTGAAGAAGAAATATTGCTTTACAACACATCGATTAGTCTACGTCATAACATCCGACCAACTCGTGTCGATAATATATGTACATAAATATCACTCGGCCAGCAAGGCTGGCAGCTGCAAATTAGAAATGTCGGCACCTGCCGGGCCGTTCTCCTGGTCACATCTGAGAATCTGATAGGTGAGGTCCGGTCTCGAAGGGCGTAGAGAACAGCCGTTCTCCCTCCGTTCCAAATTCGGCTGATATTTTTTTACAGCTGATAAGCCAGGACAGAAACAGCCAAGCTATGTTTTAGAATCTCTTTATATCAAATGATAAAAATAACCTACATACGGACCCACCAACGTGATCTCACTTCTGCAGCTTGCCGGGAGATTATGTCCTCAACAAACCTATCTACTACTAAATAACAATTAAAGGGGCCAAACAGTCATCAAAATTTCGTCCCGTCCCGCTTACTATCAAGCATATTCTTAAATGGCGAAGCTTCAAAAGCCTCCTCGATCAATGATGTCATATCCTGATGCTGTGTTATTGTGAGAGAAAAACGTTGTATTATAGTTGATAAGCTAGGCTAATAAGTTCAAACAAACAGGGCGATAAGTCATTCTAACTTTTTTTGATAGTCAAACCATCATAAGTTTAACCAAACTTATATAATAAAATAATCGATAATGATACAATTAAGATGTCCGGACTGACGGACGCCTCCCTCCGCTCACTCCTGCACGCACCGCTCGCTCAGCGACCCTGTGTCGCCGTGCCCATCTGCCCACCCCACTCCGTCTTGCTATCGCCGGTCCCCCGTAGCGCCACGCACCATCCCCCTGCGTCCTCCTCCGCGCTGCCTCCTCTGCACCATATTTACCACCGGGCCCAGTCTGCCTTGTCGCCTCCACCGCGCTGCCTCCTCACTGCGGCCTGCCCGCTCATCGCGACCGCCTCCACCGAGCAGGCGAGCCTCCATGACGGATGCTCCAGCAAGCATGCGAGAGGGACGAGATTCGTGTGACGCCACGCCCGCCGGTGAGTTGCCTGTGCCGCTACCGCACAGCGAGGTCCATGGGCTGCCGTTGATCTCCGCGCCGATGTGCCTCCATTCGTCCGAGCAAACCCCATGTTATAAGAGTATGTTTCAAGTGTTTCAGATGTTTTATCTGGATGTTGCAAGTGTTTCATCTTGATGTTGCAAAAGTAGATCGAAATGTTGCACATGTTGCAGTGGCTATACACGGATGTTTCAAGTGTATGTTCCAAATGTTTAATCTCGTTTTCCAGACGTATGTTTGGAAGTGTTTCATCTGAATGTTCCATATGTTTTCACACATATGAAGTGTTTTCTGGTGTGTGTTTGCAAGTGTTTTATACGCATGTTTCGAGTGTTTCAGCTATTTCGTACGTATGTTGCAAGTGTTTCGTCTGGACGTTTCAAAAGTAGATCTGGTGTTGCAGCTAGTGTTTCAGATGCATGTTTCATGTGTTTCATCTTCCTTTAGACGTATGTTGCAAGTGTTGTATCCGGATATTTCAAAAGTAGATCAGGTGTTGCATCTCTGTCTTCGCTTTTTTTGCTACCTCACCTTCGCCTCGGTGTCTCCTCCTCCTCCCGGCGCCGGCTAGGCATCCGCCACCCTCTCCCCCTCTTCTAGATGCTGGCGTAGCCACCTGCTGTAGTCACCTGCTGCAGCTACTGACCACGTGCATGCGCGTGAGAAGCGGAGGGGGCGCAAGCGGGGACTCCCCACGTGCAGTCGTGTGGCACGGGCCCCGTGAAGACGGGCGTGGAATGCAGATGTGCGGGGGTAGACGGAGTGCAGACGTGAGCGTCCGTTCAGACGCACAGGCGCTAGCACTACCGTAAAATAATACTATTTTACGATGCTAAATAAATATCATTAGATTCTTCATTAATTTTTTTTATAGTATATCTATTTGATATCATAACTTTTTATATTTTTTTATAATTTTAATTAACTTTGAGATGCTTTGACTCTTGAAAAAGCTGGAATTGCTTCTTTGGAAGAGAGAGAGAGTACTTATTCCGTATGCATACCGTGGCTTTGAACCAACCACGACAAGAGCCATTAACTTTCCAGGGCATCAGTACCATATATATGCGCATACATCGTCGCTCATGCATGCCCGAGCACGATTCATCGGTTGGCACTGTCGGCTCGCCGTGTCCATCTTTAATGTTGCTCAGACTAAAATTTGCAGCATGTTTGTTTCGATTTATACGATCGTGAATTATAAGCTACAACAGTATTTTTCTCTCACACCAAACCAGACAGCAGTATTTCTGGCTTATAATCTACGATCGTTTCAGCCGAAACGAACAGGCTGGTTCGTGTCGTATCAGAATGTTTAATACTAATTTAGAGTACGAAAGACTAATTACAAAACCAATTTCACATACTAGAATTAATTTACGAGATAAATCTATTAAGCCTAATTAATTCATAATTTGATAATATGATGCTACAGTAAACATATGCTAATGATAGATTAATTAGGCTTAATAAATTCGTCTCCGTCTGTGTAATTAGTTTTATAATTAGTTCATACTTAGTCCTCCTAATTAATATCCGAATGTCCAATGGGGCGTTTGATTCTCACCTCCTAAATTTTTATCCGTGTCACATCATATGTTTTGACACTAATTTGAAATATTAAACATAAACTAATTACAAAATTAATTATACAGATCAAGACTAATTTATAAGATAAATCTATTAAGTCTAATTAGTGTATGATTTAATAATACGGTGCTACCGTAAATATATGCTCCTGATAGATCCGTGAAGCGAATCAGCCGGCAGCTCGTGGATGCGTTGAATCGCGTAGAGGGCAGTGCGGGTGAAAACGAACACGGCTCGCACAGTCGCGCACGAGGAGTAGAAGAAATCCGAACCGTGGCTGCTCTCTCCTCTGTCCTCTTCCGATCCGCGCTCATGTTGTTGCGTCCCATCGAAGCCGCCATCCAATCCAAGGAACATAACAAGAGGCCTGGTTTAGGTTGCAAGTTTTTTCATTCTTTCTTTCATATTAAATCTTTGGACATATACATAGAGTATTAAATGTAGATAAAAAAATAACTAATTACATAATTTAATTGTAAATTACGAGACGAATCTTTTGAGTCTAGTTAAACCATAATTAAACAATAATTATCAAATACAAACAAAAATGATACAGTACCAAATACTAATTCTTAACCCCAATCTAAACAAGACCCGAGATGATTCGGCTCCGATCCAGCGAGCGAGCGCGGCCGACGACTTGTCTCCGACGGCGCGTGGGATCCTCAGCAGTCAGGACCACGAGTGCTCCGTCATCTCACTTGCGGCGACGTGATGGTGTTGCAACAGAAAAGGGGGCCGGCCGCGTGGTTAAGCACCACGTACACACAGGGTGTGATTGGATGATTGCATACAAATTGCGTCGCATTAAGAGTTGTGCAGCATAGACGACGCTTACGTAAATAAATGTAATTTATTGTTGTTTGATTTACTTACATTACTCTATTGCATGGTTTATACTTCTGTTTGGTTGAATACATAATGGTATGTTGCATATAGTATTCCGTGTTTGGTTGGAACTAAGGATGCATTTGGTAGATTTTTTTAGAAATATTTTAGGTTCAAGTTCGCTGAAGAAAAATTTCATACGAATATTTCAAATTCAGTATCTCTCAAGAAAATTTTTTAGCTAATAAATCACTATGGCTCCGTGCTATAATGCTTGCTACAATGAACTTAGAGCCGGAGCACTGGAGAGCCATGCCAAATGACTCCTGATTTTTTATGGTTTCTATATAGACATAGTTTCTTACATAAAGAACCATTTTCTTCTCTCTTCTACTTAATTCCGGTATCACATCAATATTTTGTTTAATGCTATAGAAATTAATCCATGGCGATCGCCCTTAGTGGTAGTAGAGGGAGTGATGTTGTTATCGATAGAAAAAGATAGGGGAGCATGAGATCTTTTCCAAGACCCAAAAGAACTGAAGCATGCAGGTGAAAGGTTGCAACTTGTAAGTTTACACTTTACAAGTTGGGTGTAGATATGTATAGCTTATACTTCCTCCATACTAAAAAATAAAGTCGTTTTGGACAGCGATACGGTCTTCAAAGCATAACTTTGACTACTTATTTTTATAAAGATATTTATCAAAAAATGATATATGTAAATTTTTGTGAAAGTATTTTTCAAGATAAATCTATACATATGGTTTTCACATTTTCAAACTTAACAACTTAAAAGTTATTCATAATTTATATTCTCAATATTTGACACAAGTCTTATCCAAAACGACTTTATTTTTTAGTATGGAGGGAGTATAGGTCTAACTAGTCGCCAAGGATCTTAATCTAGGCTATATTGAGTGTTAGCCACCATTGAGTGTTAGGGGTACGGTATGCCCCGAGCATAACCTTTTTCTCCCTTCTCTTTTTGCTGGTTAATTAAAATACTTTTTAGTAGTAGTAGCGGGTTTAAAGCCTGATTAGGTTTGTCGACACATTTATATACACTAGTACAGAGATGATCTTTACTTCCGGTGGGGAACCCCCTCTAGTCCCGGTTCCCCACCCGGGAGCAAGCATCCTGGACTAAAGGGGGGGGTCCTTTAGTCCCGGGTCAGGAACCGGGACTAAAGGGGGACCTTTAGTCTCGGTGGGTAACATCAACCGGGACTAAAGGTGCCTCCTGACATGACACGAGGCCGACACCCTTTAGTCCCGGTTGGTAATACCAACCGGGACTAAAGGTTATTTTTTTCTTTTTCTTTTCTTTTTATTTTTTTTTTGTTTTTTTTTCAAAATAGGTTTTCGAAGTCGTATTGTACGCTGCTAATAATACATTTATACGCGGGTATAGTATGTTTCGGTTCAAGCACAATGAACGTATTAAATGACACAATTCAAGCATAGAACTATATATATATATATGCGCATGCATGCATCATATATATATTTCCATGCATGCATGCATATGTGTATTTTACATTATATTATTTCATGTGCATATATTATAAAAGATTGCATTACAGTTGTTGTCATATAACAAGTTTTCTCTCATCCTCTAGCTTAGCTTCCATGACAGTGTTGGGTCAAAGTAGAACTCGCCTTTGGAATCGATGACCTGGTCATTAAAAACTCCAGCTATAGACTCTTGAATTGCTTTGATTTGGTCTTGCCGTATGACCTTTTCCTCCAACCATCGAGCCTACAGGTTTGAATTAAAGGAAAATAAATTAATATATGTACATACATACATACATATATACATACATAAAGACATAGTAACACAATTAATAATAATAATTAAATGAATATATAGTCTATTTTTAACGTACTTTGAGTCTCTCTGTAGGAGTTCTTTGGGAGACCTCCTTAATAAACTTGCAAATATAGTAACCACAGTAGTTGTTTCCCTGTTCCTGCCTCAGACACCACTTTACGAGAAAAAGATTTGTCATCCAATCTGGTGATCCGATGAAAGCTATATGTTTAATTAATAAAGATGATGCGATTTAGGGGATTTACTTTCAAAGGGATTACATTCAGTGGCGCTTTGTATTTTCCCATGTGTTGCTTCTCAATAAAGGTTTTCCAAACACTGTCCAATAAAAAATTTGCCACGTCATCAGATATAGTTAATCATCATGTTTGTGTGTATATATAGTTGCTAGAGATACCGAAATTACCTCTGGATAATATCTATCATATCTTGATAGTCTTGTTGTGGTTTTCTCATCGAGTCATAGATTATCAAGTGACTTTTTACCAGATCGATGCCCATCAATATCTAGTGATTGCTGCATGTGTTTATAGGATATAACGCATAACACTCATTAATTAACTAGAATCAACATATGAGCCATTAAGGATGATCGACATTATTAACACTCACTTGAAGTTTTAGGGAAAGAGTATATCCTTCTTGTGGCGTTGGTTCACTAAGAAGTTCATGAGGTTACTCTCTGACTCAGACTTTCAATTAGGCTTTGGAGTAACTGGGTCTTTGAATACTATATGGGGATCAACAAAACCAATTTCATTGCAGCCTTTCTTTTTGCGCTCTGTCATTGTAAATCTGCATATATATAGTACTTGTTAGGATAATTTATATGCATATACACACATATGATTAGTTTAATAATAGATCGAAAGAATTATTACTTACAGACAATAGCAGCTAATGATAACTTTGTCCAGAGAGGTCAGGTGGCATAGTTGATGAAATTCTACAAAATTAACATACATAACATCATCGCCACGGAACCAATGTTAGTCTCTAATTCTGACACCAACGTAGAAGTCTCCACCAATAGACGCCTGCATGTACCACTTGTTTAGCAGGTACATTTGTGTTCCCAGATCACCTAAGGCTTGAGGGTTGTATAGACTCTGGCCTAGTATAAATTTTTTCTTCCAAATATCAACCTCCGCCGCACTCTCAATGTTTCCATCACCAAACATCTGGTAATGGTCGAGACCAGTCTCTTCAATAAATTCACCAAGGTGATCCAAATCGACATCCGGAGGTATGTTTGCCTGATGCATTAATCCTAAATTCGAACCATATTCATTACCAACAACTAGCGGGGGGACTGATTGGTGCGATTGTTGTCCGAGTTGTGCAACTCCTTTCCCTACCCGCTTCTTTTTCTGTGCCGCCTCAATTAACTTGGTGAGAGTGCGGTCATAGTCCGTTAACGTTGCTTTGGACGACTTACGAGATTTCCGTTGTTGTTGCTGGTAAGAAGCCACCTTTTTTCTTAGAATATCTGGAGCTACGAAGAAGTACGGTTTCTCCGGATTTCTCCTTGCTTCTTGATCCTTTTTAAGTTTGTCATAGAATTTGGACATGTCTTTTTTATATGCATCAGTTACTTCTTCCTTCTCTTCGGATATTATTTTGGGAATAGCCCTTTGTTTCACGGTGGCTTTCTTTGCCGGCGGGGACTGGTTCTTCGTTTGCGGGGCTGGCCTCTTGCTAGTACTTGACTTCTTGGTAGGCGGGGGCAGGGGAGGCGTTGGAGACCTCCTTGGAGGTGGTGGCAGCGGTGTTGGAGACCTCCTTGGAGGTGGCGGCTACGGCATTGGAGACCTCCTTGGAGATGGTGTGGATGCAGCCTCGCCTTCCAACACATTGTCATCATACAGAGCACTATGATGATCTGGCGATTGAACAATTGGACTTAGGTTGGGGGAGGATCTGCTATAAAAAAAGGAATGACATATTATTATGAGCAGATTGTTAATTATTTAAGCCAATATAAATTAATGATGTAGTGTTTTCATCCGCACCTATGGTGAGGTAGTTCAGGAGGAGGTGGAGGCGACATCCTGGGAATGATGATGTAGCACTTGCGCCATAGAATGAATGTCTTCTTTGCTTCTCCTAGAGTCTTCTCGCCATCACCTCCAAGAATGTCAAGAGGCAAATTACTAAAACCTTTTTCAGCTTTATCTACCGAGATGGTAGCATATCCTTCTTGGATTATATTCCTATGAATCCTTGGTGTCTTGGTTCGGTCGATATGATTAACAAGACCGATAGCCACCTTGATTGTGGAATTCCCCTTCGGAATGTGTAGCTCACACGATGTACAAGGTTCAGTGACGTCATCCACAGGGAAGCGTAGTCCTGTGTCCCTTTGATTTGGTATCTCCGTGGAAGAGCAGTTGCTTTTCAACTGAGCAGGGGGGCTAATGTTGATTCCTGGCTCTGATGCCTGCTTGCTTGCACTCACTGCTATTTGCACTTGCCTTCTGATTTCCTCCTGCATTCTCGCTTCAAGGTTTTTTCCCGCTCCTGTGCTTCACGCACCGCTTCCTCCAACCTCTAGAGCCGCTGTGCCTCTTCTTCCTTCTTTCTCTGGTGGCTTCTGTAGGAAGGTCTGTCCTGAGGGAATCCATGCTCCCACGAGACACTTCCTTTGCCTCTAGTTTGGCCACCGTGTTCAATAGTCCCGATGGCGTATGTCAGTTCATCCTTCTCTCTATTGGGCCTGAACGCACCACTAGCAGTAGCTCTCTGAGCATAAAACAATCTTTCTACTGCTTCTTGCAGTCTTGCGCCATAAATGCACTTCCCTATCTCCTGATCCAGTGTTCCCCCATGAGCAAAAAACCAATTCTTTGCACGCTCTCCCCACTCGAGTAATTCTGGTGTGATACCCTTGGCAAGAAGGTATGCTTCCATTTTGTTCTACTTCTTAATGGCAGTCGGGTAGCCACCTAATCCCAAGTTATGGTGGTATGTCTTCTGTTGGGCATTACGTTGGTTCTTTATCACCCGACTCACACCCTCTTCCGATGTCTTGTACTGTACAAACTCATCCCAATAGGGCCTCTGCTTTGAGATCGGGCCTGGGACAGTGAAATCTGGTGCTATGTTCTTCTTGACATACGTCGTGTATAGGTGTTTCTTCCAAGTCTGAAACTGGGTGGCCATCTTCTTCATTGCCTAATCCCTAACTCGCTCCTTCAATTCATCACCATCTATTATATCATCATAACCATATGTTTAGAGCGTGAAATGTTCCAAGATATCATTCCAAATTAATGTCTTGTCACGATCGGAGACAAAACTGATATGAGGAGCATTGGTCTTCTTCTTCCATTCGCGGGTACTGATCGGGAGCCGGTCCCTTACAAGGTAACCACAGTGGTGCACGAATTTCATTTTATTTGCCCCCCCTCCCGGTTCGCCTGTATCCACATTGAACTCCGAGATGATGAAGCGGCCCTCCAATGGCTTTTTGGGACCTCGAACATTTTTACTCTTCGTTGTAGTTGTTGAGTCGATCCAGAGGGCTACAAAACATAAACATTATTTTTAATGTCATGAGCCCACATACATATGATAATATATATAGCTAGTAATAAAAAATATATACTTGGCCAATATCTTGTTGCTCATTTTGTTCAAGAGCTAAGTACTGATTCCCGTCATCTGCATCCTCTTGCACGTTATTTTTAGCACCATCATCGCCGGCAACTTGAGTGACAGTGTTGATCAAATTCATCATCAACTCCTCCTTATCCATGTTTCTTAGGTCGGCCATCTAGCTTCAAAAAAACAAAACCAATATATAGTACGTCAAATCTTTGCTTACATGCGTAAAATCTACGAACAATATGCATTATTAAATCTTGCCCCTCGGTCACGGACGCAATTCGCCACACTAGGGTGAACTGCGTCGGTACTAGGGCGAATTAGGGCTATACATAAACGGCCGAGTGCGAACTGCGTCGGTGACTAGGGCGAACCACGTCGATGACATCAACAACGCGGTTCGCCCTAGTCACCGACGTAGTTCGCCCTAGTGTGATTGTTTAGCGTTAACGATAACGATAATACGAATGTTGATCGACTAGGCCGCGAGAGAGGGCGGTGTGACGAGAGTGGCGGTGCTCCGCTCCGCCGTATATATGTTTGTACACATGGGTGAACGAGGGCGGCGGTGCTCCGCCGTATAAACCCTAAACCTAGGGCGAACGAGGGCGGCGGTGCTCCGCCGTATAAACCCTAAACCCTAGGGCGAACGAGGGCGGCGGTGCTCCGCCATATACATAGAAACGCATGGGCGAACGAGGGCGGCGGTGCTCCGCGACGTATATATACATGCATATGAATACAAATGATGAAAACATATGGATCGCGATCAAGGACAAGGACGTCCGGCAAGACGAGCGGCATGGTCTCGACATCGGCGCAGAGTGGGCCGGGCGGTGGTCGGCGCAGCAGAGCGGGCCGGGCCGTGTCGGCGCGGTGGCGAACGGCGTCGGGGGCACGCACACTATGGTCTCTGCTGACGACAACGACGTGAGGCGGGCCGGGCCGGGGGCGGTGCTCGGCGCGAACTAGGGGCGGCGTGCGGTGGAGGCGACCGGCGTGCTGACGACGACGACGTGAGGCGGGCCGAGCCGAGGCAGTGTCGGTGCGGTGGAGGGCGTCGTCGGCGCGGAGCGGCCCGGGCCGGGGTGAAAGGTCCTGATGGCTAGAGGGGGGGGTGAATAGCCTAATAAAATTCTTTAACAACACTTAACAAAATGTGTTAGACAATTTTGCGGCGAAGCGAGTGTTGCGCTAGCCTACTAAAATGCAAGCCACCTACCACAATTCTATTTTGAATAGTATATGTCCACACAATAGCTATGACACTTAGCTAAATTAGTGTGCTCTCAAAGACTAACTAAAGAGCAACACTAATCAAACAAACAAGCTCTCACAACTAGCTACACTAAAGAGCTTGATAACTAGTTTGTGGTAATGTAAGAGTGAGCAAGAGAGTTATACCGCCGTGTAGTAGTAGGAACCAATCAATCACAATAATGAATACCAATGTAGACCAATCACCTCGGAATCAAATGATGAACATAATGATTTTTACCGAGGTTCACTTGCTTGCCGGCAAGCTAGTCCTCGTTGTGGCGATTCACTCACTTGGAGGTTCACGCGCTGATTGGCATCACTCGCCAAACCCTCAATAGGGTGCCGCACAACCAACACAAGATGAGGATCACACAAACCACAAGCAATTTACTACAGTACCTTTTGGCGCTCCACCGGGGAAAGGTCAAGAACCCCTCACAATCACCACGATCGGAGTCGGAGACAATCACCTCCTCCACTCAACGATCCTTGCTACTCCAAGCCGTCTAGGTGGCGGCAACCACCAAGAGTAACAAGCGAAATCCGCAGTGAAACACAATCACCAAGTGCCTCTAGATGCAATCACTCAAGCAATGCACTTGGATTCACTTCCAATCTCACTATGATGATGAATCAATGATGTAGATGAGTGGGAGAACTTTGGCTAGGCTCACAAGGTTGCTATGTCAATGAAAATGGCCAAAGATGTGAGCCACAGCCGGCCATGGGGCTTAAATAGAAGCCCCCACGAAATAGAGCCGTTGTACCCCTTCGCTGGGTACTCTGCGCTCTAACCGGACGCTCTGGTCCACTTGACCGGACCCTGGACTCAGCGTTCGATCCACAGATGGATGCCACGTGTCATCGGCTTCAAACGCTGTTCGTCAGATTCCAACGGCTATGACGCTGACCGGACGCTCCGGTTAAAACTGACCGGACGCTGGAACCTCAGCGTCCGGTCGAGTACAGTAAGGGTCAAAACCTGGTTTTCCTCGACCGGACGCGTCCGGTCCACCTCGACCGGACACAGCCCAGCGTCCGGTGGTAAACCTTAGCCACTGTACCGACAGTCAACGCGACCGGACGTAGGCAGTCAGCGTCCGGTGCTTCTGGATTCAGCGTCCGGTCACTGGACCGACGCTGGCATCAGCTCCGTTCTCACTTCTATCTTCTCCACCCTTGCTCCAATTCCAACCACAAGAATTTGCATCCGGCGCAATAGAAAATAGGCATTCCATTTTCCCGAAAGCGCCGACCCAAACCCATCTCAACCCTGCAAACACCACCTCCTTTGTAAATGTGCCAACACCACCAAGTGTATTACCGTGTGCACAAGTGTTAGCATATTTTCACAAACATTTTCAAGGGTTTTAGCACTCCACTAGATCCTAAATGCATATGCAATGAGTTAGAGCATCTAGTGGCACTTTGATAACCGCATTTCGATACGAGTTTTACCCCTCTTAATAGTACGGCTATCAATCCTAAATGTGATCACACTCTCTAAGTGTCTTGATCACCAAAACAAAATAGCTCTTACAAATTATACCTTTGCCTTGAGCCTTTTTGTTTTTCTCTTTCTTCTTTCCAAGTCGAAGCACTTGATCATCACCATGCCATCATCTTTATCATGATATGATCTTCATTTGCTTCACCACTTGGAGTGTGCTACCTATCTCATGATCACTTGATAAACTAGGTTAGCACTTAGGGTTTCATCAATTCACCAAAACCAAACTAGAGCTTTCACGGGGCTGTAGTCAACACGCTGGAGGGTGTGGCCCGCGCGTCGGGCTGAGGCGAGCTGGCGCCGCGAGGTCGTCGGCGCGCGCGGTGGAGGGCCAACGACGAGGGCAGTGGTCGGTGCGGTCGGCGTAGAGGTAGAGGGCGTCGTGGGGACCGAGGTCAGCGGCGATGTTGGGGTCGGGTCGACGGGGTCGCGGTGGCAGTGGCGCGGCGAACGCGCGCGCGAGGACCACGGACATGCGCGAGGCGGTGGCGACGACCGGTGTCGGGCGGGGTGGCGGCGGCGTCCTCAGTGTGGCGGGCCGGGTGGCGTGGGCGCAGCGGGGGAGAGGAATCGGCGATGGTGAAAGGTCCTTGTTGGTTTTGGTAATTGAGTGACAACCTAGGTGGACTAATTGTGTTTATGTGAGATACACAGGTGATTAGTCCACAGGTACATGTGTGTGAGCAACATATGCCATGGAGGTGAAAATGGCTTGGAGATGTTGCAAAGCTCACACATGTGATGATGAAGGAGCTTATTGCACATGAGACATGACATTGAGTCATGTGATCAAGGTGGAGAAGATCAAGACAAGACTTGGCTTGATGGACCGGTTGCAAGCGTGAAGGGCAAGTCAAAGGCTTTGGAGTGATGGACCGCGTGGCGGTGAAGCTTGAGCAAGACTTGGCGCCGATGGACGATAGCAACGGTGAAGAGCAAGTAGAGTCAAGATCGATGAACCAATATGATCATGTGATGATATGAAGTGGATCATATCATTGTTGATCGTGTTGGTGCATGTGTTGCATCGACATTGAAGGAGATGGAATGGAATGCGCAAGGCAAAGGTATAACCTAGGGCATTTCATTTCACCGGTCATAGGTGTGTAGAGAAGTTTATGACTGGGTTTAGGATAGATGGCCATACTATCAAGAGGGGCAAACTTGTTTGCATATCGGTCATCTAGTGCCACTCGAGTGATCTAACTTTGCATTATCGCTAGGATCGAGTGGCGTGGCAAGTTGAGTGGCTAACATCCTTTGGAAAATGATTGTGAAAATGCTAACACACATACACATGGTGGTGTACACTTGGTGGTGTTGGCACATTTACAAAGGAGGTGGTGTTTGCAGGGGTGAGATGGGGTTCGGCGCTTTCGGGAAAATAGAATGCCTATTTTCTATTGCGCCGGATGCAAGTTCTTGTGGTTAGCACATTGGAGCAAGGGTGATGAAGTTAGAAGTGAAAACGAGTTAGTCGCGAAGATGCTGGCGTCGGTCAACTGACCGGACACTGGATCTGAATGCACCGGACGCTGGCAGGCTGCGTTTGGTCAGCCGACGTCTGATGACGCAGGTTGGAGTGTGACCGGACGCCGTCCGGTAGAGGTCGATACCTTCTTATGAAAACGACCGACGACTGGGGTTCAGCGTCCGGTCAGTTGAAAGCTGCTACGTCCGGTCAAGTCAAGTGACCGTTGAAATCAGGACACGTGGTCGTTCTGCGGGCGACCGGACGCTGAGGTCCGGCGTCCGTCCACACGACCGGACCGGCCCCGGTCGGCCCGACCGCTGCCCGATGAAGGGGTAACGGCTAGTTTAGCCCTTGGGGCTATAAATAGAAGTGGCCCTCGGCCATGGCTGGTGCTGAGCACCTCAAGGGACTTAGTGTCCATGCTTGTGAGTGCTTGGAAGCCCTCCATCACACATATACTTGATAGTGATCATTCGATTGTGTGAGTGAGCGATTCTAGTGTGATTGCATCGTGAGGTTGCATCGAGTGGCACTAGGTGATTGAGTTGCAAGCCGGTGGTGCTTGTTACTCTTGGAGGTTGCCACCTCCTAGACGGCTTGGTGGTGGTCTCCGTCGAAGCCCGCAAGAAGCTTGTGCGGCGCTCCGGAGAAGTGCTTATGAGGGGTACTTGTGCTCGCCCCGCGGGAGTCGCGAAGAGCAACTTTAGTAAAGCGTGTCATTGAGCTACCCTCACTCAAGGGGTAGGTTCTTGCGGTGCCCGACGTGCGGGCTTAGCGGGTGATGCTAATTAGCCGCTGAACCACCAAGTGAGCGGTCGACACAACGGGGACTAGCATGTTGGCAAACACGTGAACCTCGGGAGAAAAATCATCGTGTCAACCTTGTTCTTCCCATTGGTTTGCATCTCCATTACACAAGCTTGCAATTACTTTTATATATCTTAAGCTTGTATAGTTGCTCTTGTAATTAGTTAGCTTGTGTAGCTTACTAGTTACCTTCTTGCTTGTGTAGCATAGAAGTAGCTCCCTTGCGTGGCTAATTTGGTTTTAGTAACCTTGTTAGTCACATTGCTTAGTTTGTGTAGCTAAGTATTTGCGCTCTCTAATTAGGCATTGGTTGCCTTGTTATTGAGCTTTGCTAGTGAGCTTAGTTGGCTTTGTGCTTTTGCTTACTAGCATGTGTAGGAGCTCCCTTGTTGTTTAAAGTACTAGTGGCATAGGTTTGTGTGACCTTGCTCCTAGAATTGTTTAGGAGAGCTCTAGCTAGCCCGGCACCTTAGTTGCATAATTAGTATCTTTGTAAGGTGCTAGTGAGCATATATAGAGGGGTGTAGTCTTGGATAGACCGATTGTTTTAATTCCGCATTTATATCGGTTAGCCGACGTGATTAATTTTAGAAAAGACTATTCACCCCCCCTCTAGTCCGCCATCTCGACCCTTTCAAGTGGTATCAGAGCCCGGTCTCTCATTTGTGGTCTTCACCGACCCGAGAGGATGGCGTCTAATGGGCTAGATGGTTGTGAGAATCACATTTTCGATGGCACAAACTTTGCACGTTGGAAAAATCACATGCTTGATCATTTTCGTGCAAAGGGACCTAAATTTTGGTGGGTTGTCACTAGTGGTCTCACCCATGTCTTGGATCATAGAACTCTAACCAAAGCTCAAAGAGTCCTCTATGAATTTGATGCACATGCTTGTTGTTTTCTATTGGATGCTTTACATTTTGATTTGATGAAGCAAGTAAACTACAAGGGGACCGCTCATGAGATATGGGACTCCATCAAGGACACCTTCGGTGATTCCTCCACATGGGATGATGGTAAATTCAAGAAGGAGGATGAGCCCAAGAAGGAGGCACATGAGTGTGTTGAGCATAACCACAATTTGGTGATTGTGGAAGATTGCTCCACCTTATGGTCAAGTGATGATGATGATAGATCAACTACAAGTTCACTTGACAAGGTTGATGATGATGCCACAAGTGTTGCAAGTGATGATGCTACCCCATGCACACTTGATGGTGATGATGGTTCATGCTCAAGCCATGATGATGCTACTATAAGCCCATCAACTACACCACATTGCTTCATGTCACAAGGTGACACTAAGGTATCAAATGATAGTGTGGTTGATCATGTTGATTCCTATGATGAGCTTGTTAGTAGACTTGCTAGCATGACCATGTCTTTAGAAAATGAGAAAGCTAAAACATTGACATTAGAAAATGAAAACTCATTTCTAAAGAACTCTTGTGAAGAACATAAGAAATTACTTGATACTTATAAATCTTCACTTGATGAGCTTAAATTGAATCATGAGACACTACTTGCATCTCATGATGAATTAATAGAACAATATGCTTCTCTCATTAAAGTGTTTACAAAGAAACTTAAAAAGAATGAGAGCAACTTTAGTAAAGCGTATCATTGAGCTACCCTCACTCAAGGGGTAGGTTCTTGCGGTGCCCGATGTGCGGGCTTAGCGGGTGATGCTAATTAGCCGCCGAACCATCAAGTGAGCGGTCGACACAACGGGGACTAGCGTGTTGGCAAACACGTGAACCTCGGGAGAAAAATCATCGTGTCAACCTTGTTCTTCCCGTTGGTTTGCATCCCCATTACACAAGCTTGCAATTACTTTTATATATCTTAAGCTTGTGTAGTTGCTCTTGTAATTAGTTAGCTTGTGTAGCTTACTAGTTACCTTCTTGCTTGTGTAGCATAGAAGTAGCTCGCTTGCGTGGCTAATTTGGTTTTAGTAACCTTGTTAGTCACATTGCTTAGTTTGTGTAGCTAAGTATTTGCGCTCTCTAATTAGGCATTGGTTGCCTTGTTATTGAGCTTTGCTAGTGAGCTTAGTTGGCTTTGTGCTTTTGCTTACTAGCATGTGTAGGAGCTCCCTTGTTGTTTAAAGTACTAGTGCCATAGGTTTGTGTGACCTTGCTCCTAGAATTGTTTAGGAGAGCTCTAGCTAGCCCGGCACCTTAGTTGCATAATTAGTATCTTTGCAAGGTGCTAGTGAGCATATATAGAGGGGTGTAGTCTTGGCTAGACCAATTGTTTTAATTCTGTATTTATATCGGTTAGCCGACACGATTAATTTTAGAAAAGACTATTCACCCCCCCTCCAGTCCGCCATCTCGACCCTTTCAGATGGCGCGCGCGGCGGTGAAGATCGATAACGCAAGGAAGAAGATGGGGCGACGAGGGGTTTGGGCACTGGCATATATATGCCACACCCCTTTACTCCCGGTGCCAGTCCCCCACCAGGAGTAAAGGTCCTTTACTCTCAGTTGGTAACACGCACCGGGAGCAAAGGTTTTTTTGGCGGGCAACGAAACTGCAGCCCACCTTAACTCCCGGGTGTCCCACCCGGGAGTTAAGGTGGGCTGCAGTTTCGTTTCCCGCATATTTTGAGCAAATTTTTTTAACAGAAATGCAATAGTCTTGTTAAATACATAGTAAATTAAATAAAAGGCATAAAATTATTTTGTTAAAAATCTGGATTTTCTTTTTCTTTATTACACATAGGAAAAATCTATAACCTGACTTTTTTTATTTTTTGTTATAATTATAAAACATAATGTAACTAATATTTATTATTTCGTTAATGTAAAAATATAGTGTTTAATTAAAATTATTAAAACTATTGGTTTTAGACAGAAAATTTGTTTTCACATCATTTTAACGTTAATATTTTAATTTTTCATCACTCAATATCCTAATTTAACTTTTCGAGAGAGAAATCCCACCAAATCAAACATTGATTTAATTTGAAACACGACATAATAAACATCTGAATTCATAATTATTACATAATATCTCAAACACACTACATTAAATCACTATATCATCAAGTGGGCACAGCAGTGAACTTCTTCTTTACGTATGTCCCTTGGTTATGATCGCGTCGTAACTATGGAGTGTCCTCATCATTTACTAAGATGCTAGGGTCTTTGTTCACTTTGAAGGGCGGAATTCGGTCATCCTTTTTATAATCTTCTGACTTGTCCTCAATTCCCACGATGACTCTTTTCCCTGAAAGAACTATGTGGCGCTTTGGCTCTTTGGTTGAGTCATTATCATTTTTCTCTCTTTTTGGTTTGGTAGACATATCATTGACATAGAACACCTGATTCATATCCTTGGCAAGGACGAATGGTTCGTCTTTGTACCCAATATTACTAAGATCTACTGTTGTCATTCCATACTCGTTGTCTACTGTTACCTCGCCTCCGGTCACCTTGACCCATTGGCACTTGAACAATGGGATCTTCAAAGTAGGTGCATATTCTAATTCCCATATTTCATCTATGCGGTCATAATATGTCTGGCTATTCCCATTCGGGTCTATGGCATCTATGCGAACACCACTGTTTTGGTTGGTACTCCTTTTATCTTGGTCTATTGTGTAGAATATATTCCCATTTATCTCGTACCCTTTGTATGTGACGATATGCCATGATGGTTGCATAGCCAATAAATACAGTTGCTCATGGATGCTCTTATCACCTTGACATTTTTTTCGCAACCAACCGCCGAAAGTTTCCATATGCTTACGCGTAATCCAAGCTTCAGTCTTCCCTAGAAACTCGGATCGTAAGAGATCTTTGTGTGTCTCAATATACGGATCTACCAAAGAGGAGTTCTGTAGAACTGTGTAGTGCGCTTTATTGAAATAATCATCCTCCGTACCAATATATGTTTTCCTCCCTAATGTCCCCTTTCCGCTTAGTCTCCCCTCATGTCTCGATTCAGGAACACCAATCGAGTCAAGGTCGGGAATAAAGTCAATACAGAACTCAATGACCTCTTCTGTTCCATAGCCCTTGGCGATGCTTCCTTCTGGGCGAGCACGGTTGTGAACATATTTCTTCAGGACTCCCATGAATCTCTCTAAGGGGAACATGTTGTGTAGGAACACAGGACCGAGAATAAAAATCTCCTTGACTAGGTGAACTAGGAGGTGTGTCATGATATTAAAGAAGGAAGGAGGGAACACCAACTCAAAGCTGACGAGACATTGGACCACATCATTCTGTAGTTTAGCTAGATCAGTTGGATCAATTGCCTTCTGAGAAATTGCATTGAAGAATGCACATAGCTTCACGATGGCTAGACGTATATTTGGAGGTAGAATTCCTCTTAATGTAACTGGAAGTAATTGCGTCATGAGAACGTGACAGTCATGGGACTTTAAGTTACATAATTTCTTCTCTGGCACATTTATAATACCCTTTATATTCGAGGAAAATCTAGATGGTACCTTGATGTTGTTTAAGCATTCAAACATGATTTCCTTCTCCTCTTTACTTTGAGTGTAGCTGGCAGGACGTAAGTAATGGCGTCCATCATCTATCTTCTCTGGATACAGGTTGTCTCTTTCTCTCAAACAACGTAGGTCCTATCGTGCTTCAAATGTGTCCTTAGGCTTTCCATACACACCCATAAAGCCTAGCATGTTCACACAAAGATTCTTCGTCAGGTGCATCACGTCGATCGAGCTGCGGACCTCTAGGACTTGCCAATAGGGTAGCTCCCAAAATATGGACTTCTTCTTCCACATGGGTGCGTGACCGTTAGCGTCGTTCGGAACAGGTTGGCTGCCATGTCCTTTTCTAAAGACGACTTTCACATCATTGACCATATTGAGTACATCCTCACCGGTTCAGTTGTGAGGTTTGGTCAGGTGGTCTGCCTTCCCTTTAAAATGCTTGCCTTTCTTTCTTACGGGGGTGATTTGCAGGAAGAAATCGACGATGGCCAAGGTACACGACCTTTCGACATTTTTTCAAGAATACACCTCTAATATCACCGAAGCAGTGTGTGCATACATTATATCCCTTGTTTGACTGTCCTGAAAGATTACTTAGAGCAGGCCAATCATTGATTGTTACGAACAACAATGCTCGCAGATCAAAGTGTTCCTGTTTGTACTCATCCCACACACGTACACCTTCTTTATTCCACAAAATGAGAAGTTCGTCAATAAGTGGTCTCAGGTACACATCGATGTCATTGCCAGGTTGCTTCGGGCCTTGGATGAGCACAAGCATCATAATGAACTTCCGCTTCATGCATAACCAAGGAGGAAGGTTGTAGATACTTAGAGTAACAGGCCAAGTGCTATGACTACTGTTCTGCTCTCCAAAAGGGTTGATACCATCTGTACTTAAAGCAAACCTTAAGTTTCTTGCGTCATTTGCAAACTCCAGGAATTCTCTGTCGATTGCTCTCCACTGGGACCCATCAGCAGGGTGTTTCAACATATTGTCTACCTTACGGTCTTCTTTGTGCCATCGCAACAATTTTGCATGTTCTTTGTTTCTGAACAGACGTTTCAAGCGTGGTATTATAGGAGCATACCACATAACCTTGGCAGGGATTTTCTTCCGTGGACGTTCGCCCTCAACATCACCAGGGTCATCTCGCCTGATCTTATACCGCGATGCATGGCATACCGGGCATGCATCCAATTTCTCATACTCTTTGCCACGGTAGAGGATGCAGTCATTAGGACATGCATGTATCTTCTCGATTTCTAGCCCCATAAGACACACAACTTGTTTTGCTTCGTAGGTAGTGGCGGGCAATTCATTGTCCTTCAGAAGCATCTTCTTTTGGATTTTTTGTAACTCTCCAAATCTCTTGTCAGATACACCATTCTTTGCCTTCCATTGCAGCAATTCTAGTGTAGTTCCCAACTTTTTCTGCCCTGCATCACAAGTTGGGTATAGCAATTTCTTGTGATCTTCTAGCATCCGCTCGAACTTGATCTTCTCCTTTTCACTTTCACATTCTCTTTGTGCGTCACGAATGACCTGACAAAGATCATCAGCAGGCTCATCTTCTGCGGCTACCTCTTCTTCAGCTTCTCCCATTGCAGTATCATTGAAGCACGCACCATCGGGAATAATATCATTGTCGTCCCATTGTTCTTCTTCACCTTCTTCCATTACAACGCCGGTTTCTCCGTGTTTCGTCCAACAAATATAGTTTGGCATGAAACCCGACTTGAACAAGTGTGAATGAAGAGTCCTTGAGCAAGGATATTCCACCGTATTCTTACATATGGCACATGGGCAGCACATGAAACCGTCGCGTTTGTTTGCCTCGGTCGCACGTAACAAAGAATGCACGTCGTCAATGAGCTCTTGGGAGCGGCGATCAGCATTGTACATCCAATGCCAGTTCATCTGCATTACATGACATAAATACCATATTAAAACCTGGATCATAATTAATTATTTATACAACATGCGTGCCACCACAAAAGGTATAAATTTATGAAAGCATCGCTACAATGTAGACAATCCCAACTACCACTAAAAGAACTAAAGCTAAAATACATTTCAGGAGCACAAGGATTTCATGACCAATCTCAACTAAAACAGACAGATCCCCCGATTATGCAACATCTTTGGGCTTCTTCGGCTGGATCACTGCCTCATTAGCCGCTGTATCTGCCTGTTGTGCAAGATATTTTTGCACGAGTTCAACATACTCTTCCTCCCAGTAGAAGCCTGAACATCGTCCACTGCCATCCCACTGAAATTAAAATAAAAAATTAGAACTTTAATCACAACCATCATGAAAATAGGTATAAACTAACCATAATCATAAAATACGATAAAATAACTCACATTGCGATCCGGACACTTGTAGAAGATACGACTCTTGTTGGGACCCTCCTTCTTCACTCGGTACTCCATCACAATCTTCGTCTCATCATGACACTTGCCGCATGGAATAAGAGGGAGGCCCGGCCTAAGTCGCTTTGGAAACCCATGAGAGGCCGAGGACCCGGAAGCAGTAGTTGCCATCTACTCTCTATACTCATTTTTTAATACACTATAAATTTCTCATTTTATAAACAAATAAAATTAAGAAACTATAAAATTATCTATATCTCTAAACAATGAAGTGTGCTATGCATGCTAGAAATAAAAAGTGAATACTAATTTTAAATATCTACTTTAACCTTTCTTCATGCAAATATGCAAACTATAAGTTATTTTGAGCTCAAATTATTTACAAATAAAAAAACACCATAAAAACAATATATATATAGTGAACAATATGAGATAAGCCAATGATGAAAAATGAGAGTATGAGATTGGTAACCTTTACAACCGAAGAATCGACGGAGGAATCGAAGAAATCGACGGAGGAATCGAAGAATGGATGGAGGAATAATGGAGGGAGGAAGCAAGAACACTAGTGCAGTGAGCTTCAAAATGTGCTGAGCTCGGGCTCGGGGAGGAAGAAGGAGACGGCCGGGATATAAAGAGGGGACCTTTAGTCCCGGTTGGTGGATCCAACCGAGACTAAATGTAACTTTCCAACCCCCGGCGCAGCCACGGCCCGGGAGTAGACCTTTACTCTCGGTTGGAGCCACCAACCGGAAAGTCTACCTTTAGTCCCGGTTGGTGGCTCCAACCGGGACTAAAGGTCCCTGCCACCTCTGTCTGGCGCGGTAGCCGTTGAGCAGGGATCTTTAGTCCCGGTTGGATCCACCAACCGGGACTAAAGGTCTCTCTAGTCCCGGGCACAAAAAAAATGCCGGGACTAGAATCCATTTTAGCTGAGGATCAAAGGTCTGTTCTCTACTAGTGATATAGATAGAAAAGAATTGCATATATAGTTGCCATGCGACCAATTTGTTAAGAGATGACATCATTCTTTCCCTCTCTCACCAGGGTCCAAATTACTCCTTGGATTAATTAGCCTTCTTGAGAGAATGCTAGTGTGATGCTTCTAAAAGTGACGAGCAATAAAGTGTGATTGCGGCATTATCTATCCTTTTTTTTATCTCACCGCTTCACAAGGCATCAATTGCGTTTGGAGAGGCCAGAACTTTATGAACGGATGACCTGCACAAGAGAACCTACTTACAAAATGGCTATAATAGTATCGTGTGATAACTTAGTATCTCCTCTAATTACAAACATATGTCCAAGTTTGTCACAAATCAATTTTTTTAAACTTTGATCGCCAATATCTAAAACTTTATACAAATGTATAACACAAGACTGACATGAAAGTTAGAAGAGTTTGACAAATCTAAATAGACTTATTTTTGTCATTGGAGGAAAGTTTGCTTCTTCTGAATGCACTTGATGATATTAGTACTCTGTCCACGGTCCACCCAAATTTTGTAAGTTGTTTTAACTTTATTTAAAATCAAATTTGTTTAATTATGATAAATTTTAGGCTTTGTTTGGATCCTTTAATTGAATTCATTCTAATAAATTATAATTTAGGCACATATTGATTAAGCTAATATGGTTATTGTATATGGAATATATTTGTATACTATTGTTAGTCATGCAATAGAGATGCTTATATGTTATATTTCTACTGTAGGGAAGCGAGTTGAAGAGCATGCTATAAGTTGTAGAGTAGAAACTTACCATGGTGATCTATAGAATCAATTTCCATCTCTCACGGTCTTACCCTATGAATTTAAGATAGACATACATATATGAACTTTAAAAAGTTGTGGAATGTCAAATGCCAAACCAAATAATCTAATCCATTAAGTAGATTTCAATTCCTTCAAATGGAAGAGATCCAAACGGCCCCTTATAGAAAAGTAAATTAACATGTATATTAAATGAATGTCCTATCCAGATATATTTCATCGTGTATAATGAATCTAGCTTGATTGTGCTTTTTTTAGAAATATGATCAAAGATAAAAAAAAGGTTTAACTTTATGATAAAACTAAAACAACTTATAATTTAGGGCCTGTTTGATCACCAACTAAATTTTAGCTAGTTAAATTTTAGCTCCTATGATCCAAACGGTTAGCTAATTGAGTCTATTAGCTAGAGGATCCAAACACCCCAGCTAAAGTTTAACTGATGGTTTTTGCGGTTGATAAGTCGGCTGATGCTGTTTTGTTATGAGAGAAAAATATTATACCATAGCTAATAAGTCGGGCTGATAAGTTCAAAGCAACAGGGCTGCTAGCTAAACTTTTGAGTGGATGTAAATAGGACCTTATTAGAACGGAGGTGACAAGATTCAAATTACTTTGTTTGGTCCATAAATTAATAGTGTTGCTTTTGTCATCTTCTTCTTCATCCACCCAACATGTGCACATACTGCCCTGTTCATTTGGGTGATAAGCCATGACTAAAAATAGTGTAGACTAATTTATTATGAGAGAAAAATATTATTTGTCCGTTGAAAAAATATGGCTCCTAAGTTAAGCGAACGGGACAAGCATATCAGTGCCGGTCTCTCCTCGAAATGCCAAACACACCTTTGAAATTTGCCGTACAAAGGCAGTACTAGCGCCGTGATTGCAATTTCTATGTTTTGTTTCGGCCAGTGGGGTAGAGAGAGAGAGACTTAGTCGTTGGGTGGATTGGCCACGGACACACTTTGATAATAATGCATCCATGGGCTGTGCTGGTGCGGCCGCCGTGGTAAAGCCAGCCAGTGTGACATGTCTACATCCCCGACCAGGTCTTATTTTCTGGTTGTTCTCCCTTTTCCGGGATCTTACCCTTTCCAAAACCTGTGTCCCCCCTGAGGTTGCTTAGCGCCAAAGCTAATTGTTTAGTTTCAGCATAACTAGAAACAGTTAGCGTAACAGCGAGGAGGGATTGCATCTTTTATGTTAAACAGTTTAGGGCTCGTTCGGTTCCCTAGAAATCATTCCCAGCTAACCTTCTAAGGGAACAAAGTCGATGCATTAGATTTGATTTTAAGGCTATGTATAATTAGCTTATTAGCAAGGAGGTTTGACACTAAGTTTCGAGCATCGTTCTTCTAGAGTAAATATTTCTTAATTCCTTCTAGCTACTTCAGTTTCTTGCGAGTTGCTTCATGAGTTCTTCAATTACATGCTATGCTACTGGATAAACCCATTAAAGGCAGAGACCAAATAATAAAAAAGTATCATTAAGTGGCCAAAAGAGGGAAAATAATATGTTTTGTGTGCAATACAGCTTAGTAGACCACTTCCTCTTGACAGGAAAATGGAAACAAAATAAAGTCGAAGAAACAGGAAGGCGAAAGCTTAATAATACACGGAAAAATGTTTTACAAGGAAGAAGTTTGTATGATCCGAGTGAGTAAGAACATTTGATGCTTATATGGCGGAAGTTAATTTATTTTTAGCAAAATGCTATATCTATGGAGATCAACAACTGTGCCTAGAGCAAGCACAGCAACATTGCTGGCCACAACTGGTCTTCCTTTGACTACATATAACAACTGTTGAGCAATGATCTGTCTTCCTAATCTCGAGTTGACTTTCTTCAGTTCTCACCGGTTAGTCTTCTCACGATAGTAACAACCGGATGCTCTGTTGTTTGGTACAATATCAATTCCTACAATCCTACTGATTGTTGAACTAGTCTCAAACTCTCAACTGGCTGTGGCGACATTCTGATAGACAGATCTAGGCTTAGTTTGTTTTCGTTTATAATCAATTCGATTATAATCATCGTACCATCAGGATTTTTTTGATTTTTGATTCTCAATTCTTGTGCTAGTACAAATTTCTAAATAAACAATCAAGGGTCCGAGCGTCCATGAACTACTCTTCTGACCACCAAGGACGCCGCTAAGGCGTGTTGTATTAAACATTTTTTCTACCTTAATACAAAGACGCATAAACTTTTTTGCATGATCGAGAAAAAAAGAATCAAAATAACCAAAACGTCTGGCTGGATTCTCATTATTTTCACCAAGAATCCTGAAAGCGTCAGAACTCAAAATCATTCGGCACACTAGAGTATATTATCATGTCTATAGTACATTGTTTGGATGCACATCAGTTGCAGAATTTTAAGTCAATTATCTCTCTCTCTCTCTCTCTCTCTCTCTCTCTCTGAAGCTGTATCAAAAATAATCATCATCATCATGAAAGTATTTTTTTATGAACCATCGCCATCATAGATTTTTTTTTTGTTTAGGAACCATCGTCACAGAAGTATAATACTGTAAAGAGAATCCTTGAAGGGAATGTGGCACGCTGTACTACACAATAAACAAACACTTTGTGCTAATAAAGATTACTGAATCTTTTTGTCGACTCTTTATCAACCCTAACCAACTCAACACTAAACAAATGCACCAAAGGCAGCTTTTAAGGGGTACGTACACCATTGTTCAGATAAGAGGATGGCGCATCAGACCACCAATTCTGGCAACTTGGGTGGGTTGGGAAACAAAGAAACACACGCTAGATCCATAGATTCCGTGTAGCACATTTGATTGCTTGACCTACGCATGTGCCCAATCTATTGCAGCAGCAGGAGTGCACTTCAGCTTGCGCCATGGCTTTCATTTGTTCTTTGCTGCAGTTAGTACGGCACGGGACACGAGAAACTGGAAGCTTTGGAGGAACCATTTCGCATCTTTTTCATTTCAGAATAGATTTTTTTAACAGTACACTGCTAATCCGTTGTGCTAATGCCAAACAGCTAAACACCTGGGTTGCCAAGATTTCAGGTGAAACCATATTTCTTTATATATAATTAATAGTAGTTTCTTCTAAGTTGTCGCGGAGCTGATGCGAAATTTCATGTTCAAAAGAGGCAGCGCAGTGGCTCTGTATCAACGTCGGTTCTCAATCACCCTTTGGTGCAAGGCTGCAAGCAATACAGTTTGGGCAGGACCAGAAGAATGCGTGTGGCATAGGCTGACGAGGACACGCCTTGCAAACAGCAAATAATGCACAATGCATGACTGGAATAATAACTTGCCGCGTTGTTCCAGTGTTTCAGCCTGATTGCCTCAACGGCTGAACCAAACCAACCAACCACTTGCGTCCAGGCCAGGGCAGCAACTTCCTAGCAACGGCACAGGCAGGCATGCCATGCCAAGCCACCTACCTGGAAGAAGATTTCTTCTTCTACCTGGCCCGTCAAGGGAGAGAAAGAAGGAAAGATGCTCAAGTCATTTTTCTCACAGCAAGGGTTTCTTTCTAGAGTTTCTGAATTTTGATCAATGGGTACACGAACATGCCCGGAAAGATGCTCAAGTCATTTTTTTCCTGACAGCAAGGTTTCTTTCTAGAGTTTCTGAATTTCAGAAGTTTCTCCCCCAGTTGTGCACGTTTGTTGTAAATCTAGATGGTCTGGGCATACATCCACACACTCGACTAACCGAGCTAGTTAAACTTCCTTTCCTCTCCGGCTCTCCCTAATTTCTACGCTAAAGAACAATTCAAATTCAAGGTGCTTTTCACGCTAGCTTGTTAGCTGAGACCTGTAACCACCTCATCTTCCATTGTACGGTGGCCAAATCATTCTGGAACCATTTGGGCTGGGAAGGCCGTCCACTTCCAGGAGTCCATCATCTCTGGGACATGCCCAGACCGAAAGGTGTTCCCGCCAAGCACTTCTCCACGATGCTTCTCCTCTCTTCTGGCACATCTGGAACCACAGGCATGAGCATGACGTCGTCTTTCGACAACTTCAACCCTGTCTGCGTCGCCTCCTACAAGGAATCTTGCCGGCTCTGGGGTTCTCGTCTAGGACCTGAAGATCGCTACATAGTTGATATTTGGTGTCAAATGTTTGTAATTCACTAGTCTCTTCTTCCTCCTATATGTAACACTTTGACACTTGGTCCTCGGACCACTTAGGTGCCTTGGCACCTTTCATCTACCGGCTTGCCGGAATCAATGGAATTCATTCAGGTGGAGCTCTCACCCCTCCGGTGACGTCTCAAAAAAAAAAAAAAGAGGTTCTCGAGAGATGATTGGCTCAAAATCCTTTGACAGGTTAGCATATACTGTGGTCGTAGAAACTAAAATTTTCTGTGGTCGTAGTGTTGATCAGTTGATACTTGATAGTAGTGCATTATTGTTTCTTTCCTTTTCAATCCAAGGGGGGTGTCACCATCAATATGCAGTTATAAGAAAAGAAAAACCTCACTCAAATTTTCTACGCGCTTTCTATTTTATGAGCTCACGATAGTTCAATATGTTCTCGGAAACTCTAGAAGTCAACATTGATGGAGAAAAAATAATGTTCTAGAGCATTTTACTCTAGACTTCATAAGTGGATTCCAAATGACAATCAACAAAGGCTGTTCATGTTTATAATTCTTTATTTCTGTTGGGATAATGCTGGACTCCTAGGTTAGCCTAGCATCAACTGTTTGTTTTATTATTAGATGCTACATTTGGCAACTATCACGGGCTCCATGAAAATGCTGGCTAAAGAAAAAAAGAGAAAAAGAATCCTCACTGACATTGATATATCCGAAATCCTTTCATTGCCACCGCCCTGGACATAGGTGGCTCCGTGTTTTTTTATTGGAGAGTGGCTCAATGTGTCAATGATTTCATCATATCCAAATAAATAATGTGATCTTAAATAAATAATTCGATCTTAAAAAGATGGATCGATTTTCCAATCCATGATTTCATCATTTAGCAGCCCTCTTTGAATAAATCGGAGTATTATTGAGAACAAACCAAACCCATCACTTTGGTCAAAGGCAGCAAAGAAAGGCGACCAGAACAGGGAGAGGCCATGCCAAAGACGAAGAAAAGGAGTCCACAACTATAAAAGTGGCGGAACGAAGCGGAATAGAGGGAGAGGCCGCCGGGCGCGTACACAGAAGCCCACACGTAATCCTTTCCCCTCTCTTTCACACTACCCCTCTCAACTCCCAACTCCTTTACAAATTCGGGCCTCGAGGAGGTGTTATATACGCTGCGCCGTGGAATTAGCGTCTCTTCCGAGGGGCTCGTCGCGAAAAGGAGCCTCCGCAAATTTTGCTACGGGCACACGAGCAGCCGCCGCGCCAAGACGCGCTCGCTCCTGCTCCCCGCGTCTGGCTGGTGTCGGGGACCGGCCCCTCTCCTGCCCGGCGCCCGCGGTGGCTGGCTCCCCCGATGAGGCCGCCGGAGGTGGCGGTCGTCGCGGTGGCGGCGCTTCTTCTCGTGGCGGCTGCGGCCGCGGCCGCGGCGGAGTCGGCAGCGCCGTTACCGGCGGCGCTGCGGCTGGAGCGCGCGGTGCCTCACAAGGGGGTGGCCCTGGAGGAGCTCAGGCGGCGGGACGCCGCGCGGCACCGGGTTTTGAGGAGGAGGCTGCTCGGGGCCGTAGCCGGCGTGGTGGACTTCCCCGTCGAGGGCTCCGCCAACCCGTACATGGTCGGGTGGGTGAGCTGCCGCCTCCGCTTTTCCTCTCTGTTGTCTGCTGGTGGTTTAGGTTCGGTTGGGATTGGGTCAGCTGTTTGCGATTCGTGGAAGCGTGGGAAATTCGAGCCTTTTTCGTTTTTTTTTTGGTTCGGGCGGTGAGCCAGCAGGCAGTTCGTCGGCTAGGCTGCTTGTGTCCATTCCTTTTCCCGGTTGATGAATGGCCGATGCTGATTCGATTGTTTATGCTGTTAACTCGGTGGCTTTTTGCTGGTGGATTTCGCGTGCATTCTACCAAATTCGTTGAGTTACTTTTATCTTTCTTCTTCTTGTGTTTTTGGAATTTTTTTGCGAGTTTAGTTGAGTTTCGCTTCAGTCCGTAGATTCGTTCGTTTCATCCCAATCATGCAGCTATGTTAAAAATGAGATCTTGCGTGGTGCCTCATTGCTATACTCGTGTCAGTCCAGTTCTTACTTGTTAATGAAATCCTGTACGGAGAGGACTCATTGTGTTGTGAAGATTCCGTTCGACGCAATCCTTACTTTATTTCATTTTTCCTCCGTTGCTTTTGCCTAGGGTCAAATCCTTCGGCGGGAAACAAGTAGATTTCCTAAAACGGCAACTTAGGATTTCTCCCTTCTGTTACGTTTCTATCCTATTTCTTGAACGATCAATTTCAGACTTTCAGAGTAGGAAGAAGTTTGTGGAGCAAAATCGAGCAAGCTGTAGAAGCAGGGTTGTTTGCAGGGTATAGGTAGCCATTAATCATAGTGACATTGACGGCTGGCGCTTGGTGCCACGGCATCTTTCTGGTTTCCATTTAAGATTTAGGAGTAGTAAATTTATTTTCTTGCATGTATTTTTGGCAATGTTTGTGGTGTGCATATGTTTAGACCACTCCCCTAATAGTAAATTCCTGACTTTAGTTCAAATAGTAGATAACACCTTATTGAAGTCATCATTGAATGTTACGATCCACGATTGTCACACAAGCATGCTATTCCTTTCTATCCTCAATTTGGTTAGGATACACATCTCAATCTGTTACCCAACACATACTGCTGTGCTGGTGATTGATCAGCGAACTGTAGTATTATCATTTCACCAATTCATTCCAATTTTCATTCTGCAACTGGGCTTGTTGGTATATAACAGGGATACATTTTTCTTTTGTCTTTTATTTAACATGGTCTAGTTGCCTATTTGTCTGGTAATAAAGTTTGAATTTGAATTTGCAGGCTTTATTTTACCCGGGTGAAATTAGGAAACCCGGCAAAGGAATTCTTCGTCCAGATTGACACTGGGAGTGATATATTGTGGGTAACTTGCAGTCCTTGCACTGGCTGCCCAACATCAAGTGGACTCAATGTGAGGCCAGCTTCTTATTTTTGAATTTTAACAAATGCATAAATTTTCACCTATTGTTACTTGTTAGCCAGGGAACTCCTTCTGATCGAATGGTTATTATTTTTGTTCCTCAGATCCAGCTAGAATCCTTCAGCCCTGACTCTTCATCAACATCATCCAGAATAACATGCTCTGATGATAGATGTACAGCTGCCCTCCAAACAGGGGAAGCAATCTGCCAAACCTCAGATTCCCCAAGCAGCCCTTGTGGGTACACTTTCACCTATGGTGATGGGAGTGGCACATCAGGGTACTATGTGTCTGACACGATGTTTTTCGAAACTGTCATGGGAAATGAGCAGACCACCAATTCGTCCGCTTCTATTGTTTTCGGGTACAGTTTCCTTGGAGTCCTATATCATTTTAAATAATTGAAAGTACCTGATGTTATTTTACTCAAATTGCCACTGGAGTTGAAAATATTTTCTTGTTCTGTTGGTCTATTAGTCAGCTTCAAGTCTAGCTATGTCTCTCGGTTGCAATTTTATTGACTCATTACCCTAACTCTGATTTTTTTTTACCAAGATTTTCAGTAGAAAATTATTTCCCAGCTCATGAATGTTTTAATTTCTTCCAAGCAGATGTAGCAACTCACAGTCAGGAGACCTGACGAAGGCAGATAGGGCAGTTGATGGAATTTTTGGGTTCGGACAGCATCAACTGTCTGTAGTTTCACAACTGAACTCTCTTGGGGTGTCCCCGAAGGTGTTCTCTCATTGCCTGAAAGGTTCAGATAATGGTGGTGGCATTCTTGTGCTTGGTGAAATTGTGGAGCCAGGATTAGTGTATAGTCCACTTGTTCCATCACAGTAAGTTTCTTCCCCTGAAATTACTTTGGGTTTAAAATTTCACAAATCTGCATGCCATCTTATGTTTCAGTAGCCATTCTACTCTGACTTGTGATAATTTTTAAATATGGCAATATATGCTATGAATTGTGACAGCTAGCAATATAGTTTATGTTATGTTGGTTCCTGAACAAGCGGTAGAGTCTTACCGCCTGTGACCGGAAGGTCCCGGGTTCGAGTCGCGGTCTCCTCGCATTGCACAGGCGAGGGTAAGGCTTGCCACTGACACCCTTCCCCAGACCCCGCACAGAGCGGGAGCTCTCTGCACTGGGTACGTCCTTTATGTTGGTTCCTGAACAACCATTTCTGGCATTGAGAAGTTCTGGAGCCTCATGCTCATGTATTCCTGATACTAACCACTGCTTATGCCAATATTTGAAATGAAATATAGGCCTCATTACAACTTGAATCTGGAAAGCATTGCTGTCAATGGTCAAAAGCTGTCCATTGATTCCTCCTTGTTTACAACATCAAATACACAAGGAACAATCGTGGATTCAGGAACAACATTGGCATACCTTGCAGATGGAGCCTATGATCCATTTGTTAGTGCGGTGAGTTTCATATGGTACACAATCTTTTCCTTATAATGGCCATATACAGTGAGTCTACATTTCTTACTAAATCTGTGTTGCGGTTATTAACTGTCTGTATTCATACCTGCAGATAGCTGCTGCAGTCTCTCCATCTGTACGTTCTCTAGTCAGCAAAGGAAGCCAATGTTTTATCACTTCCAGCAGGTTTACTTTCTTTCTGGGAACTAAATTAACTGCTGTTGTCCTTTGAGGTCCTGGGTTCCTTATAAATGTTGTTACCGTTTGGCAGTGTTGACTCATCGTTTCCAACCGTAACCCTTTATTTTATGGGTGGCGTTGCGATGTCGGTGAAGCCAGAGAACTATCTTTTGCAGCAGGCTTCTGTTGTAAGTCATTGTATATCTGGGTTAATTGTTTCTTTGAGAGGTTGTCTCAAGTGCTATAATATCATGTCAATCATGGTTGCAGGACAACAATGTATTGTGGTGCATTGGTTGGCAAAGGAACCAGGGCCAAGAAATAACTATACTCGGAGGTTAGCCAGTCTAACTCTGGACACAGTTAATCAATTTAGATTGCGCATCTAGCTATAAGATTTCAGGCTGCTGTTACATGATATGGTTATCAAGCACAAGCATTAAGGTCTAGGATATAAGTTTGAGCTTTACACTGATAGCCAGATACTACTTATGTGCATAAATGCCCAAGCACATAATACCTCTGTGGAGTCTCATTGTTTTCTCATCGTTGCTATATATGTAACGCCTCTCTGAAGCCTGACTGTTTTCTGTTTGGTGTTAACTATGTGGTCCCTCTTGTCTCAGATCTTGTTTTAAAGGATAAGATATTCGTGTATGACTTGGCGAACATGCGCATGGGCTGGGCGGACTACGATTGTAAGCCCTGATTCTTAACCAATCTGGCTGTTCCTTAGTTAATCATTATCGTCATCTGTCACCCCCATTTCCTTGTGACTAACACTATTGGCCCCATTTCTTTGTGACTGACACTATCTCTTGGCAGGTTCAATGTCGGTTAATGTCACCACATCATCAGGGAAGAACCAATACGTGAACACTGGGCAGTTCGACGTGAACGGCTCCGCACGGCGTGCATCATACGAGAGCTTGATACCAGCTGGGATCGTCACCATGCTTGTGCATATGCTCATTTTCAGCAGCAGCTCACGTAGATAGCAGGCGAGCTAACTGACATCATGATTTGATTCTTTATTATTGCGTTGGTGTATTCAGAGCTGAGAGAACCCGTCGTCCCTGCTGCGCGTAGTCATAGTCGTATGCACGAAGAAGAATTGCCACGACCTGAGCATTCTTACTGTACATACAGAAAATGAAAGGTCTATTGTTCATGTAGTACGGCCTCCTTTATCTCAGATTGCAGAGCCCCTTTCTTCTTCTTTCGTCTCTGTTTGGTCGTGCTATCAAATTTAATCTGCCATAAAATTTGGATGCTATTGTTACTCAAAACAGAGGGAACGACAGGTCATGAAGAAAAAGCCGCCTTGCTATATGCCTGTTATCTTAGCAGCTGGATCCTGCTGGGTGCCACGATCAGTGAAGTCAGGCCAAGATAGCAGAAAACGGATACGATGGGGCTGTGTTCACAGATCCAAACTACTGTTTTGGAAAACAAAATACTCATTATTTTAAGTATGATTTACTACCTTATATTTTTGTGGGTGCATGCATTAAGAACTGTCATATATCTTGCTAAATAGAGTTCCTAGTGAGGCAACTTCTAAGAATCCTTATGAACTATGGATATAAAGGAAACCTAGCCTAGACACATATATTTGGGGTTGTCTAGCAGAAGCGATATGGAAAGAAGCTCGACGCAAGGCCCATTATTGATTGATATTATATACAACCCAAATGAAAATAAGCTTTATGTAAGGACCATTAGTGGTTCGATAATGCTCTGACTCGAACGTCCAGTGTTTTTGGACGCGGCAGATAACAATTGGCTACGGCGCCCGCGCGTCCTCCTCCACTCATCTCTCCACGGCCTTATACGCTCGTCGCACCGTCCGCTCATTCCCACGCCGCCTCGCTCCATCCCGCGACGCGCGCCTGCTCGTGACACAAGGCTCTGCCGTGCCGCGCACCCCATCCCACACCGTTGCTCCACATATGTTGCAACTGTATTGTCGGATACCATGAGAAGGGGTACCCTAAGCAAGATCCAAAAAACGACTGCTTAGATTTCGTAAAGATCGAAACCAGCTAAACGTTGCTGGCCTCGGCCGATTCTCTGACTCGCCCGAGGCCCCATCACCGCGGGCCTCGGCCGATTCTCCGACTTCGCCGAGGCCTCATCACCGCGGACCTCACCGATTCTCCGATTCGCCCGAGGCCCCTCACCGCGGGCCTCGGTCGATTCCCCGCCAAAGGCCTCGGCCGAGGCCACCGACCCTCCGTCTCGCGCAAAAGGCGGGCTCGGCGACACTCGCTACCTCTTCCTTCTCCCGTCCCTCCGGCAAAACGTCGTGTCGCATCAACTCGATAGCTAATCGCCCTTCGACAACGACCGCATGCCCGGCCGCGATGCAATGAGAATGGCCGATGGGGACGAGGCGGGGCTGGCGGGCGGGGTTACCCGCCATCAGACAGTACTAACCACCGTGCACATGGGTGTCAACCATGTGCACGGTGGGACGCTTTCATAATGACGGGTAACCCCCTACCGATCGAGGCCAGCTTACCGTCTTGGTCATCGCGTGATGATGGCGTCGTGAGGCCGGCTCTGTGAGGTGCGAGGCCAAGCCAAAGCCATCATGCGGATGGGCTTTGGCGGACATGGGTCCTCGATGGCGAGGCCCACGAGCCACGGAGGAATTATTGCTCACGACGCCACACGATGACTCACCAGTCGATTGTCCTCGGTCACGATAGCCGGCGACATGTGAGGCACCCGTCACCATGCTATCCACCGCGGGAGTTGGTCACGATGGTTGACGACGCCGGTGCCCTCACTATGTCGCCAACTCCGCACAGCGTGGACCCCTCGGCAGGACAAGGGCGTCAACGGAGCCACAGCGTGATCGTGGCCTCGTAATCTCGAATCGCAGACCGAGGACCAATAATCCTCCAAGGCCCCAGCTTTGCTCCAGGGGACTCGGCACCCGAGGACCCATGTCCGCCAAAGCGTCATCCGGGCAATGATGGCTTGGCCTCGGCGACTTGCTCGAGAGCCACGGCCGAGCATCGACGCCATCACGCTGATGACCCCTCGACGTCGTCTCCGATGACCGGTCCCGGTGGGGGTTACCCGTCACTATGCTATCCACCGTGCACATGGTTGACACCCATGCCTCACTGTGCTGCCAACTCCTGCTCCAAGGACAACGCAGCATGGGGAGCCACGTCTGGGCTACTGTGGCCTCGGAATCAGTACCCAGGGCCAATAACTCCCCCCAAGGCCTCGACAGTTTGCTTCACGGGCTCGGCAGCCTGAGGGTCCATGACCACCGAGCCCCCCACGATGGCTCGGCCTCGGCATCTGCAGAGCCACTGCTCCCTACGACGTCATTACACGGCGACCAGCACGTCGCCCGCCATGTCCTGCATCAAGCCGTACTGGAGCCCCACGACGCACAAGACCGAGTATGACCAGCATGTCACTTCCGCATGACAAGGACGGGGCCACTCCATCGACCATACCACAACAGTGGCCGACTACAGGGCTCGGACACGCCACCCCATTTACAGAAGCGCTATGTAGCACCCTGTGCACGGTCCCGGTCCTCCCTTAGAGTATAAAAGGAGGGATCAGGGCCATTCGAGGAGGCCAGAAAAGACGAACACGCCGATAGAACCACGCCTCCTCACGCCGCTTGGGAACAACGCCTCAAGCAGCCCGCACCACACTCGCCGAGACACGGGCTAGTTCCCTCTCACCTAGCTTGTAACCCCCTACTACGAGCACTCCGGTGCAAGGAATACAAGATCGATCTCTCGGATTGGGCGTAGGGCCTCAATTGCTCGAACCAAGATAAACCTTGTGTCTCTTTGCGCCACCATCCGGGATTAGGGGCACGCAAAGACAAATTCACTCGTTGGTTGAGGGACCCCGGTTCCAAAACACCGGCAGTTAGGCGCGCCAGGTAGGGGCGCTGTCGCCTTCCGTCATCCTAGCAAGTTCCGGATGGCGGACTACATCGACCATTGCGTCTCGGCACCATAGTTTGGTTGGGGAGCCTAGAGTTCATGTCTCTAGGGCATGAGTACGACATGGTGCTCCTCACTCCTCGAACCCCACCGTCCGACGACGAAGTCGCGCCCGGCAGACCAGTAGCAGCGCGCGCGCGGCCGGGCGCCGCTCTCGCCACGCCGCCCGCAGCACGACGCGAGCAAGGCCCACCACGCTTCTGCGAGCCAGGGCGACACGCCTCTCCCGCCGATGTCCCACGACCCAATGTTGGTACGGGTCCTGGTCAGGGACCCGTCGACCGAGCTCGACGAAGGAAAATCGCCGGTGGCTTACGGCGATGCCATTCGTCTAACCCGCTCCGCCACTCCTCGAAGAGCCGACCCGGCGGGGAGAATATGGAGACGGCCCGTCCCCCATACCCCTTTGGGTTGAGAAATGCCGCGCCTCTTCGCGCCTACGCTTACGCCGCCACTCACGAGCACCCCTCGAACGCCGCAGTAACCGCTCTCGACTTGAGCACCGCTCCGACTCCTCGGACGAGGACGAGGCATGGCCCGTGGTGGATTTCTCCGAACTTCACAACCACGGGATTTTGCGCCAATTCTTGGCCATAGCGACCTCATCGCCTCGGCTACTCCGACTCCGACGATGAAGGGACTTACGATCCATCTCGTGAGTGCTTCCACGTCGGGCTCGGGATGCCAAGGGCTGGGCGAAGGGAACGAGAGGACAGGCAACCATTCCCCACCCCGGGCAGGGGCGGGCGACGCCACACCACCGCGTCTCGAGGCCCCGGCCGACGGGCGAGAATCCGCCAGGGGGGCATCGACGCCCGGACACTGGAGAGCAGCTCCACGAGCTTCAAGCCAAGGTCGAACAAGACCGACTCATTCCGCAATGGCTTGGGACACTCTCGGCGGGAGGCGGCAAAGAAGCGCGCGTGAGGGCGGAGGGGCCCGAGGGAGGGCCCGCGACGTCCACCACCGCATCAACGACAACGAGGGGGATGAGCCGCCCCCAATCTTTAACCGCGCTAGCCAGAATGTCGCAGCGGCTGCGATGCTAGTCCGAGCAATGCCCGAGCCCTCCACCACCGAGGGCGGCGGGTCCGCGGAGAGCTCCGCGACCTCCTCGAGACCGCAGCGGTCACGGCGGTCGAAAGTTCCGCCTCCACCGGGCGCGGAGGCACTTCGAGCAACCCACGGCATGACCTCGCCAAGGCCAGGTGCCTCGGCCCGTCCCTGAAAGCCGCTGCCACACGACAATGGGACACAATTCACGGTCGCAAGTTCCTAACGTTCTGCGGCGACCACCACATCCGGGTGGCCTGGTCACCGTAGGACACCCAAGGACCAATGGCCAAGTAGAGCGTGCCACGGCATGATCCTACAAGGCCTTAAGCCAAGGATATTCAACCAGATTGAAGAAGTTTGGCAAGAAATGGCTTGCCGAACTCCCGTCGATCATCTGGAGCCTAAGAAATACCCGAGAGCCGAGCCACGGGATTCACACCGTTCTTCCCGGTCTATGGAGCCGAGGCCATCCTCCCCATCGACTTAGAATACGGTTCCCCGAGGCTACTGGGCATCTGAGCAAAGCAAAGCAACCGCCTTGCCGCGAAGACGCCCTCGACCACCGGAGGAAGCCCGAGACGTCGTCTTTGCTACACTCGGCTAGGTACCAAAGAAGCCCTCTGACGCTACTAAGCCCGCACGTCCGGCCGAGACTGAAGGTGGGCGACCTGGTCTTTGAGGCGAGCGCGAGCAACAAGGGCCGCCACAAGTCGACCCCCACCACAGGAAGGGCCGTACATCGTCGCTCAAGTCTGTCAAGCCCGGGACCTACAAGTTAGCCGACGAGAAGGGCGAAATCTTCACCAACGCTTGGAACATAGAACAGCTACGTCGTTTCTACCCTTAAAATTCCAAACGTTGCTTACATTGTTTCTCGAAATGCAATAAAGAAGCGTTCTTAGTTATTATAACTTTTCGAGAAACCCCCCCCTTATAGACTAGCCGATCGTATAGAACCCAAGGACCGTACGATCGTCTCAAAGGCGAAAAGGCCGGCAGAGCCGTGAAAACGGCCTACGCCTCGACTCTGACAACTCCCTCACCACCTTTTCACCCAAAAGACAGCGTAGGCTCCGAGGAAGTTCTGTACAGAGAGCTTGTCTATCAATAGGGGCTCGACGTCACAATAGCGCTATAAGGGAGACTCGGCGCTGCCTCCGCAAAGCCGGGCCTCCCTCGGGGGCTAGAAAGGGGGAACCCCCTAAGTCCCGAACACCATTTGTTAATGGTCTTTCAAAAAATTTCTACGCCAAAACTCTCTCGCGCTCCGATGGGACCTTCACAAGAAACCCAAAGACCAAAAGTTTGTCTAGAGGCCAAAGGGCGGTCGAGGGCGAGAACGGCCTCGCCTGGGCTCTGACAGCTCCCTCACCACCCTTCGCCAAGGACGGCTTAGGTCCCGAGGGTTTTCTTCGGGTTCCCAAGATCGAGACAGAGGCCACAGGCTCGGAAGTAGAACGGAAAACGATTAAAAAAGACGCACATACGCAAATACTTTAAAGGCCTCGACGGCCACAAAAACGTCACGATACGGCAACTAACTCAATCCGGTTACATGGCCCCTTTTGGCCCAGGTCAAAGCTCAAGGATCGGCGGCTGGCGCGGGAGGGACCACCTCTTCCTCAAACAGACGGGCCAGCGCTGTGCCAGGTGCCTCGGCCGCCTCCAACCACCGGCTTCATGACCTCCGCATCCGCCTCCTCGTCATCTTCGGCAACACGTAGCCGTCGGCCGACACCTTTCGAGGTTGATGGCGTGGTGCGAGGAGACAACGGCTGTAGCGCGCTTGACACCCGTGTGCAACGCCCCTCGGAGTCTCTCGCGGACGTGGCCGCTCAACGCAATCAGGCGGCTCCCAAGGGAGCTAGCTGATTGGACCTCCTCGACGTCAAGAGCCTCGCAGGCGGTCCGGACAAAGCCACTGCCGCGGCTCGTGTGCTCCGGACCTCGATATCCAAATATTGCTATGCCATGCGACGGAGGCCTCGGCCGCTTGGGAGGCCTCTTTCTCCAGATCTACGTCGCGACGAGGGGTCGAGTCAAACGCGAACCGAGCAGCAATGGAGCAAGGAACATGGTTCAATGGAACTTACCCTCGGCCTTGCTCTTCCAGTGAGACCTCGACCCGAGGCCCTCACCGCCTTGGTAGTTTCTCGCCAAGGCGACTTTCGTCGCCGATGCTCGCTTCTGCTCCGCACCCACCGCCTTGGCCGTGACCTTAGCAGAGGCCGTCGCTTCTTGGGCCCGAAGCTCAAGGAGTCTCGCTCCTCCTCCAGCTTCCTTGATCTTGGCCACCGGAGGAGCGGATCGCTCCTTAGCCGTAGCCAACTCGGCCCTGAATGTCGGACAACGGCGGCGGAGGTCCTCCACTTCCGCACTCACGCCGACAATAGCCCCAGGCATCGGCAGCAGGCCCTTTTGGCGCCGGAGCTGGTCCCAAATATCCCTCTCATTTCGCAGGAACACCGATTTCCCAAGGGATCGGGTCTCGAGCTCCTAAGGAGGCAAAACAAAAAACGCACGTCAAAAACTGCGAGGGGGCTCGGAGAGAAAACAACGCGGCACGAGAGAGGAAAGTACTTACCCGCGTGACACCGGGCAAGTCCTGACCCATAATAGTCATCGCTGTCTGCAGCGACCGCACTGCCAGTTGGCGGTACTGCTCGAGGGTGCCCCAATGCCCCCCCTCTGCGGTATCTTCAAGGGCGAACACGGGCTCCCCCTCGGGGTCAGCCCGGTTCCGCCAGAAAACACGCGGGAAGTTCCACCCGCGAGGCTCGGGCCGTAGCCGGACAAGAGCCGAACTCCCCTCGGCGGGATCTGGGACTGGTTGCTCCGCGGTACTGGCCGCCTGGACGTCCGCCGCCTCCTTCCCTCGGGAAGAATCATCAGACGAGATTGTCCGAACCAGGGGCGGCGCCAAAATTTGCCCCGTCTCCACCTCCATCGCCTCGGTCTCGACGGACCCGGGGGCTCTGGCCTCCGCCACCTCTACCTCGATGGCCCCGGCGTCCACCGCCCTGACGTCGGAGGTCTTGGGGGCTCCGGCCTCACCCTCAATGGCCCCGGCAATAGCAGACGCCCCAGCCTCCTTCGCCCCAAGACCCACAACATCGTGAGGCATGGGCTCCTCCTCCTCCACTCGTCCCGCGGCCGCCTCGGCCCCCTTTTCCTGGGCGGCCGCCTCCTCCGAAACGGCCTCGCCCGACGCCACGCGCCCGCGTCAAGACGCCGCCTCGCCTCCATTGCTGATGGGCGGAGGAGCTAACGTTCACCTTGAGCGCCTTACGGGGCGCCAAGGGAGGATCTTCCACCAGAAGCGTCTGGCTGGAAGAAAAGACACTCCCAAGGTCAGCATGCAACCCAGGGGCAGACAAGAAGTACTACGGACTCCACCAGAGAAGACGCTTACCGCGAACGGGGATGCAGCCGCTTCGACACCGCCTGCCTCCTCTGCAACGGCAGCGGTGGTGGCAAGCGGCAGCGCCCTGCGTGTCCACCGATGCCGGTACCGCCTCCGTCCGGACCCCCTCACCTCCTCGACCCTTCAGCGGAGATAATGGGGTCGCCCCACCGTCACCCGCTCCACCTCCGCCGTCGAACCCATCGGGGCGACGCACGCTCCTCCGACACCGCGCCTGGGTGTGTCGGCCTCGGCCGGGGCGGGCCGCCATCGCCCCGGACACCTCCTCCTCCTCCTAGGGGCGTCGAGGCTCTTGCTTGCGCGCCCGGGAACCATCTCCCTGATGTCGGGGAGGTGTCCCAGGCAGGCCGTCCCCACCTCGCGCCCGCCGCCGTCGCTCGAAGAATCCGACACCGACGACGAGGGAGACGGTTCCAACGGGAGACCGTCGAGCTTCTGACGCCGGCGACGGGCGTCCAGCTTTTCGCGCGCGAGGAGCTTCTTCGTGCGCCTCGCCTCCTTGGCATCTTTCTTCTTCTTCTCCTCCTCGGCGCGCGCCCTGTTCGTGGCTCGCCGCCGGGCGTCCTCGGGAACGGGCGGCGGGGAGTTTCGCCGCGTCTCTTATTCCCCGTGAGAACGACGGCGTAAGACAATGACCAAAAGGCGAAAGCCTCGACAACATCCAACTTACCAGCGAGACATACCCCCGCGACGGGCGCATCGGGAACGGCGTCAAATCGTCGATCTTCGGCTTCCCGTCCACCGCTTCTTTCACCCGACGCAGGGTCTCGTCGTCGGTAAGGGCGAAGGCAGACATCTTGACACCGACGATCGAATCGCCCGGGGTCATCTCGAACAGCCGCCGCCGCCGGGCCATCAGCGGCAACACCCTCCGGCGGTGAAAAGCCGCCACGACCACGGCCGCCGAAAGGCCGTGGTCACGCAGCTTCCCCAAGGCCCTCAAGAGCGGTTCCAGCCTGGGCTGATCGGCCGTGATGACGCCGTACCCCCATTTCTCTGGTTGACTCTCTACAACCCGCCCGGTATAAGGGGGAAGTCCTCCGCCGTCGTTGCGGAGGTAGAACCACCGTCATACCAGCGAGCGGTTGGACGATATGACACCGGGCGGGATGTAGAGGGACTGCCGGTCTTAAGCGCCGCGTGAAGGGTACAGCCGCCGGCCCTCTGCCCCTTCCGAGCCCCCCTCGTTCCCCCCGGCTTGGTGGTGAACGTCGCTCGGAACAAGTGGAGCCACAACTCCCAGTGGGGAGCGATCCCCAGGTACCCCTCACAGACGGCGACGAAGATGGCGCGCTGGCGATGGAGTTGGGGCTAAAATTGTGCAGCTCCACGCCATAGTAGTGCGGGCGCGCCCGCATGAAGTTATCCACCGGCGACCAAGCCTCGCTCGTGGAAGACGACGAAGCTCACCACGTAGCCGCCGCGCATTCTCGGCTCCGACTTCGTTCCCGGAGCAATCCACTCCGGCTCGTCGGGGTCGGTGATCGGGCGAAGAAGACCGGCCTCCACGAAGCGATCGCAGCTTCTCCTCGGTGACGTCGGACCGCCCCTAGGGATCCGCCGGAGGATGACGGGACCACCACCCATTGCGCGGAGGAGGCGCCGCTACGGCGGTAATCTCTCCCCTCTCTTTTTGTCTCTCGCCGCCTCGCCTTCTCTTCCCGGCGCTCTATGCTCTCAAAGAACGGCACGGAGGCGACAAAAGCGAATGCGAGAGAGGTAAGAAGGGAAGAGGCGAGGCCCTTTGCGTGTTTATCGCAATAACAAGACGAAACCGCCGGGCGACGTAAATCGGGAAGTTTCCCCAAAAAATCCGCCGCGGTTATCCGGATCCGGTCTTACCGCCCACGCACACACTCCTCCTCGTTAATCGCGCGCGCGTACGTCCCCGTCGGCTTCCCTCCTCGTTAATCGCGCGGCAGTATCGTCCCCGTCGGTAGACGCCACGTCGCGTCCAACCGCAGCAGCAGCAGGAGCCGTTTCGCCTCCCCGAAAAAGCCGCCTCAAAAGACGCGCCTGCCATTAATTAACCGTAGGGAGAGAAATAACCCCCCCGATTCCTTCCAGGCAAAGGAACTGGGCACCGAGCCCGCTACGGTCCAGGGGTTCGAAGGCTGGGCCCTTAGGGGTTTCGACAGCCGCCCCAGGGCAACAGAGTCAGGGGCAACTACGGGCGAGCCTACACAGGCCGAGGCCCAAGCAAGCGAAACGCTTGGGACGCCCTGTGTTGTGTCCGAGACCGGTAGGGAGGTCTCCGAATGGGATCCCACCGTAGGGAGGCACCGAGCCACCGAGGCCCAGCGAACGGCCTCGGCACCCACTAGAGAAACCCTCCGGTACTCTTGGAGCGCGTCTCCGGACCGCTAGCCGACCCCCAGCGAACGGGGTACGGGCCTCCACTCGGACTTACCCGATAACAGCTCACCGGAGATGCCATCGCTCGCGCCCACCGAGGGTAGCGTGGCACATTCCACCCCTCCTTCCGAGCGAAAAGGAAGCGCGAGGGTCGAATAAAAAGTCAGGAGAATCCCTGACGGCCCTCTTGCTCCGTGCAGAGGCTAAGGGACTCTTCCTGCAAAACGTTGCCGAGGCCCAGCGACTTGAGCTCGCACACGAGGGGTCTCGGCAAAAACCAACCCTCCTTCCGAGCGAAAAGAAAGCGCGAGGGTCGTTCAAAAAGCCGGAAGAACTCCTGACGGCCCTCTTGCTCCGTGCAGAGGCTAGGGAGCTCCTTCTGCAAAAGACGCCGAGACCCCGCGACCTAGGCTCGCACCCGAGGGGGGGCTTGGCAATGACCCTCACGCGAGGGGCGAACCAAAAGCCGGGGGACCTCGACCGCTCTCTCTCGCTCCGTCGAGACTGGGGCTCCTCCCAAACTTTGCCGAGACCAGTGGCTCAGGCTCGCACACGCAGTGGACTCGGCAATGCAGCCCCCGTCCGAGCGAAAAGGGGGCGGGGGCGGCAAAAAAAATCGGAGGACCCTGACCGCCCTCTCGCCTCCGTCAGGGAGGCTCTCGGGGCTCTTCCCCGCACCCAAGATAAAAACAAGCGACCCGATCCATTCACGGTCCAGGGGTTCAAAGCTGGGCCCCTGTGGGTTTCGGCAATTGCCCAGGGGCAAAGAGTCGAGGGGCGACTACAGGCGAGCCTGTCATGCGAGCACGCCTGTGTTGTGTCCGAGACCCAGGTAGGGAGGTCTCCGAATGGGATCCCACCGTAGGGAGGCACCGAGCCACCGAGGCCCAAATGACGGCCTGCCTCGGCACCAACTAGAGAAACCCTCCGGTACTCTTGGAGCGCGTCTCCGGGACCGCTAGCCGACCCCAGCCGAGCGGGTGCGGGCCTCCACTCGGACTTACCCGATAACAGCTCACCGGAGATGCCATCGCTCGCGCCCACCGAGGGTGGCATGGCATCTTTCACCCCTCCTTCCGAGCGAAAAGGAAGCACGAGGGTCGTACAAAAAAGCCGGGAGAACCCCTGACGGCCCTCTCGCTCAAAGTGAGGCTAAGGGCTCTTTCCGCTTAACATCGCCGAGGCCCCATGATCCGAACTCGCACCCACGGGCCCGCAAACACGATCAAAACGCCTCACTCGAAGAAAAAAGCCCCTGAAGAAGTGAAATCACCTCCGGGGCCTCAAGAGGGCTACACTGGTGGAGTGCGCTTCACAGCACCCACCAAACCTCGAAAACAAAACACCATCCCGGCAGGAGCTATCAAGAGCCAATTCTCGTCGAACCTCGGGAGTGCCTCCACTCCCCCAAGGCTCGGGGCCTCTTTGTCGGATACCATGAGAAGGGTACCCTAAGCAAGATCCAAAAACGCATCGCTTAGATTTTGTAAAGATCGAAACCATTTAACGCCTGCTGGCCCTCGGCCGATTCTCCGACTCGCCCGAGGCCCCATCACTGCTGGCCCTCGGCCGATTCTCCGACTTCGCCGAGGCCTCATCACCATGGACCTCACCGATTCTCCGATTCGCCGAGAGGCCCCACCACCGCGGCCCTCGGTCGATTCCCCGCCAAAGGCCTCGGCCGAGGCCACCGACCCCTCCGTCTCGCCAAGCAGGCGGGCTCGGCGGAAGACTCCGCTACCTCTTCCTTCTCCCGTCCCTCCGGCAAAACGTCATCAACTCGATCAACTCAACAATCACGCTTCGACAACAAATGGCCGCATGCCCGCAGGCGGGGTTACAAGACAAGATGCGTGAATGGCAACCATGGGACAGAGGCGGATCCCCGGGCGGGGTTACCGCCATTAAACGTGGCTCGATGGGTACTAACCACCGTGCACATGGGGTCCTCAACCATGTACGCTGAGGCCTGGTGTGCTATAGCCGACGGGGCCCGATGCTCGAGGACCCATGTCCGAGTCAAATGGCGTCGTGATGGCTTGGGCTCTCTGCATTGTCCTCGGTGCGACCTGCAGAGCCAAGCCATCACGACGCTTTCACGGACATGGGTCCTCGGTGTCGCCAAAGCCCCCGGATCGCACTGCAGAGCCTTGGAGGACGTCATCACGCGACTCTGACTATGCCCGGGGCGCACGGTACATGGTTGCTCCCCATGCCTCACATATCCTCGCCCGCGGACCTCACTATCGCATAGTGAGGCATGACGTCAATGCAATGGGAGCCACATCCGGCTACTGTGGGCCTCTAATCGCACCTGTGGAGCAATAATTCCTCCAAGGCCTCGGCGGCTTGCTCCAGGGCTCGACGCCCGAGGACCCATGTCCGCCAAAGCCCCCAGCGATGGCTTGGCCTCGGCACCTACAGAGCCACGCCCCCCACGACGCCATCACGCGATGACCCGACGTCCCCGGATCGGGCAGGGGTTACCCATCACTATGCTATCCACCGCGCACATGGTTGACACCCATGCCTCACTTGCGTCGCCAACTCTCGCCTCCAAGGACAACGCAGCATGGGGAGCCACGTCTGGCATCTTGTGGCCTCGGATCGCACCTGTGGGGCCAATAACTCCCCCAAGGCCTCGACAGTTTGCTTCACGGGCTCGGCAGCCTGAGGGTCCATGACCACCGAGCCCCCCACGATGGCTCGGCCTCGGCATCTGCAGAGCCGCTGCTCCCTACGACGTCATTACACGGCGACCAGCACGTCGCCCGCCATGTCCTGCATCAAGCCGTACTGGAGCCCCACGACGCACAAGACCGAGTATGACCAGCATGTCACTTCCGCATGACAAGGACGGGGCCACTCCATCGACCATACCACAACAGTGGCCGACTACAGGGCTCGGACACGCCACCCCATTTACAGAAGCGCTATGTAGCACTGCAGCACGCGGTCCGGTCCTCCTTAGAGTATAAAAGGGAGGGATCGGGGCCATTTCGGGAGAGAGGCGAAAAGACGAACACGCCGATAGAACCACGCACTCCTGTTGCTTGGGAACAACGCCTCAAGCAGCCCGCACCACACTCGCCGAGAGACACAGGGCTAGTTCCTCTCTCACCTAGCTTGTAACCCCTACTACGAGCACTCCGGTGCAAGGAATACAAGATCGATCTCTCGGACTGGACGTAGGGCCTCGATTGCCTGAACCAGTATAAACCTTGTGTCTTTTTGCGCCACCATCCGGGATTAGGGGCACGCAGCACAAATTCACTCGTTGGTTGAGGGACCCCCGGTTCCAAAACACCGACATGTATGTTCCAAATGTTGCAAGTGTTCTATCTGGATATTGCATATGTTTCATACATATGTTGCAACTGTATGTTCTAAATGTTTCATCTGTTTTGAGACGTATGTTACACTCAAGTGTTTCATGTTACACGTGTTTCATGCTGTTCAGAGAGTCAGGGGGCGCCAGGGAATGGGGCGCGGCGAGGCGGTGGACGCGGTGTGCGGCGCTCTGGGGGCGTGTCAGGGGCACGACAGGCGGCATCTTACTTTCTGCGAGGTGAAAGCGAACGGATGGGGATGGGGGTGTGGTGCGGGGTGTGTCAGGTGTCCGGGGGAGTGGGCGTCCGATGGAAGCTGGGCCCACGTGCATGTGTGTGGGAGCGGAGGGGTTACAGACGGGCGCGCGGGCAGGGGTAGCGCAGCAGCGTACTCGGGCGTCCGGATGCGTCCTGTCCGTCCGGACGTCCGGCGCTAGGCGTGCCGTTAGTGGTTACTTCATTGGCTGTCCGAAAAATTCCAACGGGTACAAAATTTATTATGCTAGTCATAGTTTGTGAATTTTTGAGACAGGAAATGCTTGGTTCATTGAGAACGTGTGAGATCAATGGGAATGAGAATCCATTTCGGCCTTGTTTGGATGTACTCATATTCATCTCAATCCATGTGGAAGATAATTTAAGTTCTACTCTAATCCACCTCAACATATGTGGATTAAGGCGAATACGAGGACATCCAAATAAGCCCAAAAGCGGATATTAATGAAGTTAAGTCCTATAATACTCTTAGCATCGTTGTATCACAGCCTAGCAACACTGCTGAAAGACGGTCTGAAAGGCAGAGAAGACCCGCAATTTCAAATGACTACGTGGTTTATTCACTTAAGAGTATGGAAAATGATTCTATCTCATCTAAGCAAACCACGTATTGTGAAAAAAAAAATTCAAAAGTGGTTTGATGCCATGAAGAAGAGTTAAAATGGGTGGATGACAACAATGTCTATGAAATAGTTGAATTGCCTCAAGGTTCAAAACAAATCAGGCGTGAATGGGTCTTTAAGACCAATCATAACTGAAGAAGGCAATCTTGAATATACAAATCGAATTATTGCCAAAGGTTTTACTCAGAAAGATGGTGTTGACTATACATAGATTTTTTCTCCAGTTTGTAAGAATGATTTCTTGAGAATTATTTTGACACTGGTGACATGTTATGATTTAAAATTTCATTAGATTGATGTAAAGACCGTCTTCCTAAATGGCCCGAAGTTGTCAAAGCTAGAAGCTTGGCAACTAATACAAAAGAAAGGATTCAAACGATGTCTGCTACATTGTAATGGTTCGATTCAAGTAAAAAGGGTAGTCCGAAAGAACACGGCAGTAGTGAGAACCGTTGGTTCATACTTACTGATTGCCAAAAAGTGGCAATCTAAACAATTTAGTCAAGTAATTGGTCATTTGAAAGAAGACGGTAGTGAGAGGACCATCGGTTCATGTTCACTGATCTCCAAAGGGTTGGCCATCTGAACAATTTGATCAAGTAATTGGTCATTTTCACTAAGTTGAGAAAATTATTATTATTATTTTGGAAAAACGGCATCTGTTTAAGTATCTTGCTATCTCTGTCCTAAAAGATGCAATCTTGAGTTTGTATCGAGTCAAGCTTTTTAAAATTTAATAACTAAATTTAGAAGCTATTATTTAATAATATTTACAACTCTAAATAAGTATATTATAAAAATATATTTATAATTAATTAAATAACACATTCTGTATCAGACGTGTTAATATTTTTTTATAGTTTTAAGTAAATTTAAAAATGTTTTGACTTCTAAAAGACAAGAATTGCATTCTTTTAGGAATGCAGGGAGTATTTTACTCTCTTTATCCTAAAATAAATCAATTCCTAGAACCACTCTAAATTAAACTATCTTAAGTTTAGTTGACTTTATAGAAAAATATAGTATTTATGATACCAATTAAATATATTATAAAATAATATTTTATAGAATATTTTACAAACTTCAAATATTGCACCAACATTAGAATTTAATGGATAGGAAACCAAATCCGGTTTTACCACGAACCCGATGTCGAATGTGGCTTGCATTCTCGAGGTAAAAAGACGAAAAGGCGTGGCGTTTTACACTAACGTAATGTCCCCTCCCTGATTCGGTGATTCTTCCCTCCCTTGTCCATTTGGCATTTCTGCTTCCCGCGCTCTCCTCTCCTCTCTTCTCCTTCCTAGAAAACCCACAAAAATCCCTCCACATTCCTGGGTTCCACCATCTCAGCGGACTCCGGACTGGGATCAGAGAGGGAGGGAGGGAGGGAGAGAGACTTGAGTGAGAGAGAGAGGCGAGGGGGAGGGGACAGCGGCGTCGGCGGCGGCGACAATGGGGATCCAGGGGCTGCTGCCGCAGCTGAAGTCAATCATGGCGCCCATTAGCGCGGAGGAGCTGCGGGGCCAGACGGTGGCTGTCGACACCTACTCCTGGCTCCACAAGGGCGCTCTATCCTGCGGCGACCGCCTCTGCAAGGGCATCCCCACCACCAGGTCCCCCTTCCGCCGCCTCCTTTCTTGGACCAATTTCCGCTCCGACACTGTAGGGTTTCTTGAGCCGTTCCGCCGGCCGCGGTTCACATGATGGGCGCATCGATGAAATGTGGTTCTTTCCGATTGATTTCGCACCTGAGCCCTTCGACATCGTGGCAGTCCTGGGAACGATTGCTTCGTGAGGGCAGGGGTTTTCTTGGTTTGATTCTGTTGTTTGGGTCCGGATTGGCGAAACCCTTTTCGGGTGGAGAAAGGAGTGTTTTGCTTACAATTCTTCAAGATTTTGCCCGTTTGTGAGGGGAGATTTTTTGTTTGCATTGCCTCAGGCATCGTGTAGTAGAAATGTATTGCATTTTATTTGGTCATATCGTCTGCCTTGGTGTGGTTTGGGGCTTGTTTATGTTGGATGGAGGGGGGTATATGTGTGGCTCCTGGCTGCCATCTGGTGCTGCTTTGTTACAATAACACAATGTATCAATCTGGGAAAGGTTAGCCCAAAACGTTCAATGTACAGAAGTATCTGCAAACGCTAACATCACAGCTGCCCCCTCGGCCCCTCCACTCTGTTAACTAGCAATTATTACGGTACAGCTCTGACCTAGATATCTTAATATCAGAACTCTTCGATGAGATCTAAGAAGTCTTAGATGAAATAGTGGATCATATAGTTTAAGCACCAATTCTTTAACATGTTTGGGGTTTTACTATAAACTCACATGTGATGGTTTTCCCCTTGAAATTGAAGCAGGCATATTGAATATTGCATGCATCGGGTTAACATGTTGCGGCATTTTGGTGTCAAACCAATTCTTGTATTTGATGGAGGCCTTCTGCCAATAAAGAGCTATCAAGAGACGAAGCGGGCAAGGTATGCTCTAGACCTCTAGTTTGGGTTTCAGAAAGAGCCAACATGTGCCCCCCCCCCGCGAACGTGCCTTAGCGACACGTATTTCATTAGGTAGAAGCAGAGTGTCATGGTTACAACACTCCTCGATAATCCATGGATTACTGAGGAAGGACGGAACCTAGACGATAGTGAACCGGAATATTTGCGGACCTATTACATTGTTTCTATTTGCGACACGTTTGCTCTAAACAGCGAAGAGCCAACATGTTTCAACTGCCAACAAACATTTACATTACTTTTACACTATCTTAAGTGGATCTGTTAGGTCTTAAACTCTGCTTTGCTATCCTGATGCACTTTCTCATGTGCTGTAAGTTACCTGCTAAAAATGTCATCCTTCAGGTCAAGAAAGGAAAACCTTGAGCGTGCCAGGGAACATGAGGCTGCTGGGAACTCACGTGCTGCTTTTGAGTGCTATCAGAAAGCTGTTGACATTACACCTAGAATTGCTTCTGAACTGATTGAGGTACAGTTAAAATTCCTTGTAATGTTAACACCTAACAGTTACCACCTAGTTAAAATATTTCTAACAGACTTGTTTAAATGCTTCTTAAAATATGCGATGTAGGTACTGAAGAAAGAAAAGGTTGATTATATTGTTGCACCTTATGAAGCAGATGCACAAATGACATTCTTATCTGTTAATAAACTTGTTGATGCTGTGATCACTGAGGATTCAGATTTGATACCATTTGGTTGTTCTAGAGTAAGTACACAATTACAACCCTTTGTCCTGTGCTCTACATCTTTCATAATCCTCTCATACTCAGCTAGATTTCCTTTCATAGCTTGTTATATGCCCTTTAATAATGTACACCTTTTCTTTAATGTGCAGATTATTTTCAAAATGGACAAATTTGGGCAAGGTGTTGAATTTCAGATTACACGACTAGAGCGAAATAGAGAGCTTGATTTTAATGGATTCACAAGACAAATGTTACTCGAGATGTGTATTTTAAGTGGCTGTGACTATCTCCCCTCATTGTCAGGAATGGGTGTGAAACGAGCTCATGCACTCATCCAAAAGCTAAAGTGTCATGAAAAGGTAAACCCTATCTTCTGTGTGTCACTTGCACATGCTACCATTGTGCCTAGTTAGAACTTAACAGACGGTGAAGGGAGTTTCATTGACATGTATAACTGCAGGTGATCAAGCACCTGAGGTATGGTGCTGTTTCTGTTCCACCTCAATATGAAGAGGACTTCAAGAAGGCAATCTGGGCATTTAAGTTCCAAAGGGTCTATGATCCTGCTACAGAAGATATTATTCATTTGTCAAGTGTGCCTCATGACCTCATTGAAGATTTGGATTTTTTGGGCCCATATCCTTTGCCAAGCTTATATTTTGATGTTAAAGCTATTTCATATGTGATTATCCACTGTTCTAGATGTTGTGAAGCTGTTTCCTGAATTTAGTAGGCCACTCTGTCTAATGACCATTGCAGTTGAGTTTAGAAATAAGCTAAGGGCCTTGCCTTGCTAGCTTTTCTTAATAATTAAAAAAGTTCAAACTCAGAAGAAACTCATGAATTAGAGCTTTTCCTTAATTATTTTTTTTTACATGGTTACCACAGAATATTGCCAAAGGCATTGCTCTAGGGAACATTGATCCACTCACAAAGGAACCATTCGAGGTATCCTGTCTCTTTTCGGAAAGAATTTGGACTGATGCACATTTATGTGAACTTTATGCTTGTTTTCCCCACTTTCTATCATATGCTCTCTCTCTCTCTCCAAGCACAAATCTAATTTCATTGCACACTGCATATGAAATGCGTGCACTTTAAGACAAACAAATTTACACAGAAAAGCACAGCATAACTTCATGAAAATATGGATGTTCCAAACAGGAGGGTTTATGGAGATGCAAGGGTATTTTGTTAGGGAGTGTATATGGACCATAGATGGTCACAATTTCATTTTTTTTGGTTGTTGCACTACATACACTTTTTGTGTCACTTCTTACTATATACTTACTGACATGCACTTAGTTGTCAGGACATGCGAATTACCAATATTTACTTGTAGCCTTTTTTTTCTTGATTGCTTCTTGCAGATCAAACCAGAGTGCAGTGCACCTGCTGTTCATAAGGTTTGTCCAACCAGAGAGCCTATTGCACCTTCAAATGGGAGGAAGAAGCTAGATTTGCCTGTGCAGAAAAATATATTGACCAACTATTTTTGTATCCTCTCAACATATTGCAATTTCAGTCATGAATACGTCACATCAATCGTTTGCTTACTAATAGTAAACTCTTATCGACATATTATATAAAAAATCACAACAATATAAGTGCCTTGAGCTCAGTATCAAAGTTTGTGTTCTTAGACATGTCTTAGATCATTTAATAACAGCTTATATTTTCCCTCGGTATTTTAACAGGCGGGGCTGTTGACATAATCTGTAGTTTTTTTAGTGGCATAATATTCACACCAACGTTGTGATTGGCTTCATTACTTTATTTGAATGACTTGTACACAATAATAAACTGCCTGTTGGATTACCTTGACTTTTTCTAAGGCTTAGCATCCCTTGAGGCAAAACGGAAATTCAGGGCGCCTAAAAGTAACACATAAGCAACCAATATTGAATGAATCTTTGCCTAGCCCTCAAACTCAAGGCTCTGGTACCCCTGATTCAGTTGAAGATACTAGGTTGCCAACAGATCACATCCAAGCTTCTCAATGTAGTTCTGAGCATTTAAGCTCTGAACCTCCTCAAAGTGGCCCAATCAGTGTTGGCTCTCAGTGTAGCTCTGAGCGTTTCAGCTGTGAGTACCCCCTCGATGATTCAGCCAATATTTCACCTCAATGCAGTTCACTTGGTGGTGGTAGTGATCCTCCTTACAAGGATACAAGCATTAAAGACATAAAGGTATTTAGTACTTCCCATCACTTCATCATCTAGACATATCCAATGCTGTCCTGTTCATTAACTCATGTAGCAGCCACATTTCTATCGCCCTCAAAGCTTGTTTGTACCATTCAGGTTGAGGCTGACTATGGCAACGAAAATACAATACCTACAAGTCCTTGCTTAGCGGGTAATACATCTGATTTGCATAGTTGATTCATGATTCAATCTGCAAACCATGATCTGAATCATTTGGTTATACAAAATCAAAACAATCTTGTCATTGATTCTTAGCTTGTGTGTATTCTCTTTTTCTAGGAAATTACCCTGGACATCAGAGCCATTTTTACTTCCCCATAACGTGGGACCATCTATACCAGTTCAACATCATACTGAAAGCATTGTGGCCTCTAAAAATAATGACATTACCGTAAGGAGTTCATACTTTAAAACGGTGAATAAGAGAATTTGCACAGATCAAGAAGACCAGTTAGATGATGACTATGATGTTGGTACTGGTAATCTTTCTGGAGATCAACTGAGGAAATCTGGCATGTTGAAGAGAAGAAAGCTTTCTGGCATCCAAAATTTCGAAGATGTATTTTTCTTCTTTTGAATCATCATATGACAACTAGCACCTCATACAGTATATAGCTGGTCCTAAATATGCTGTTTATGCAGGAAACTTTACAACCGATTCATTCTGACGATAGTCCACCAGTCGTTGATGAAGGTAACTATCTACCTTTTCTTCTACTCCCTCCATCCCAAATTGTAAGACGTTTGACTTTTTTGGCCCCAAGTTTGACCACTCGTCTTATTCAAAAAATTTGTGCAAATATAGTCAAATTTAAGTCATTCTTGAATAATTTTTATTAATAAACCAAACCACGACGAAAGAAGTGATATTTTACACAAATTTTTGAATAAGACGAGTGATCAAACTTGGTGTCAAAAAAGTCAAACGTCTTACAATTTGGGATGGATTGAGTAGTTGATAAAGTCCAATAAGTTAGAGATGCAACCTTGGGGCATCATATCCTGTAACAGTCTTAGGTGCCTTCTTGATCTTCCAAGTAGTTCTTCCTGTATTGTGATATATTTTTTTATGTATCAAACTATATAAGCCTTTCTTAATTCGTTTGTTTTAATCTAAGAAACTTCTGCAGGTCAAGATACAGATGACCCTGATGATACAAATATAAGAACTGAAAGAAGATTTGGATGCAATGTTTCCCATGTGAATACATACAGTGGAATTGCAGAAAAATCAATGGATAAGTTTGCTGCATTGGTATCATCTTTCAGATACCCAGGCCCCCGTGCCAGTGGCCTTCGTGCTCCTTTAAAGGATGTGAAGAATACACTTTCTGTGAGGTATGCAACTCTAGAACCTTTTTTGAGAGATTTAAAACTTCTAAGGAAATTAAGTATGATTGGAGACAGTACAGTCTTGTTATGCATAAGTATTTATTTTTTATGCCATGCTTATTTCTGCTACAGATCTATTCTCAAAGCTCCAGAACAAGGCACATTCAGACGCACAGCAAAGAAAACAGGTCTAGGCCCCACTTCAAAAAGCAGATACACAAGTGATATGGAAAGTGTTGTCAGCCCCCCTGATATTAGCGCTGCTTATAGGCCTATGAAAACTGCTGCTTCTGATCTAGACAAAACCACAGGTAAAGCTACAGACAGTACTGATGGTCCTGCTGATCTGGGAACGTTTGCATACACATCCGTGGCACCTACTGTCTGCTATCCTGATCGGAGCAAATATGCAGGCACAGCTACGAAAATTGCAGACAGTCCTCCTGATCTGAGCACATTTGCATATAAACCTGTGAAAGCTGCAGTCAGACATTTGAATGGGAGCAGATTCAGAGAGACTGCACTGAAAGCAACTGGAGGGACTTCTAGGAGCCAATTCAAATAGAATCAGTGCCGCACATGTTGGCTCTCCTGATCTGACCTGAAATAGGCGAGGTCCAGCAGCAGCAAATGCTGTGGTGAAAAGAAAATGCCCCCTGACGAGAGCATTTCCATTCCTGAGCAAAAGGAAGCATCATTGAAGTAGTTGACATTCAGACCCTGGAGGACCGCGAGTGGCTGCAGAGGTTCCTTTGTTTCAGAACCCCTCTGTAGCTGTTCATCAATGACTGAAGGGGCTGCTGCTAGTAGCAGGAGCTCTTCATTTCGAGCTCATCTTTTGTGCTGCTCGTCAGTTCGTGTCCAAACCACGTCTATTGCTCATATGCTTGCCCTGCAGCAGCAGCTCCTATTGTTTCATTGAAGAAAGCAATCTCAGCTCTTGTTTAGTTGGACTCCAAATTCCAAAAAGTGGCTACAGTACCTATCATATCGAATGTTTGTGGTCCGTGCATGGAGCATTAAATGTAGACGAAAAAAAAACTAATTGCACAGTTTGATGGGAAATTGCGAGACGAACGTTTTGAGCCTAATTAGTTCATGATTGAACACTATTTGTTGCCAAATAAAAACGAACGTGCTACAGTAGTCCCAAAATCCAACTTTGGGGAACTAAACGCGCGCTCATTTGCGACTGTATTGAACTGTAGTTAAGATACTTGTTGTATGTTCATCCTTGTAAGTATGAGCATGATTTGGACGGCATCATTGATGTTTCTTGACCATTCCTGAAAGGTAAAAGTAAAAATTGAAAAAGAAGAATTTTTTTTTTGTACGGTGTTGTCTTGTCCCCGGTATAGTTTTGAGTCTACAATTTGTAAACCAGATGTCCGGATGGTGCATTGGTGCTACAGGAGATTGCTGAGCAAGCAGTGCTCTGGGTGATGGCTGCAGCTAGTGCTCTAGGAGAGGTGTTGGGTTAGTTACTATATATGGCTTTTTACATCTCAAAGGGTGACTGTGTTAAAAACTAACCCATGCTGTGGAGTCGGCTTGTAATCGGATCGTTTGTTCTATCTTAATATATTGACGCGCAGCTCTCCTGCGTGTTTGAGGGAAAAAAATCTACAATTTGTTTATTGCTGCATTCATTCTCAAGGTACAAGTGAACACCCCTTAAGCTCTCCAAACCAAAACAAAGCTAAATAAAAATGGCGTGGCTAGCGCTCGAACGTTTGGATGGACGCGCGCATCCAGACTAAACGCCCACGCAGCCTGCATCCATCCGCTTCGATCCAACTCGCACGTGCACCTTGCCCTCGAAGTTGTGCCTGTCGCTCCTCGTGTTCGGATGGATGGCCGCGTAGCCCGCCCTGCCTCGAACGCGCACCCTGCCCCCTTCTCCCCCCGCTGTGTCTCGCTCCTTCCCCCTGACCCCCCTCTCTCTCCGCGTGGGTGGGGCCCTAGAGTCGACCCCCACCTCGCTGCGCCCCCGTCCGTCGGTCCCGAGCTCTATCGCACCTCATCCCCGGCACTCAACGTGCTCCATGAAACACTTGCAACATAAAACACTTGGATGCAACATACGTCGGACACAAATGAAACATTTGAACCAGTCAGTTGCAACATATGTTTGAAACAGATAAAACACTTGCAACATGTGTATGAAACATATGCAACGTCCAGATAAAACACTTGCTGCAATATACGTCTGAAACAAATAAAACATTTTCCCTTTTTTCAGAACGCTTGCAACATACCACTGAAAACACTTGAAAAAATATACAACATGTGCAACATCTCGATCTACTTTTACAACATCCATATGTAACAATTGCAACATACCACTGAAAACACTTGAAACATAATTTGCAACATAGGGGAGGGCAAGGCCGGGGCCGGTCGATTTCGGTCGTTGAGTGGGATTCGGCAGCGCACGAGCACCACCAGCACTGGGCACGCTCGTGGGCGCCCTTGGCTCAGCCGGTGAGGTGCCACGGCACGTGCACCCCAGCGGCCATGGCAGGGTTAGCGGCATGCCCGACGGCGATAGGCGATGGACAGACGACAAGGGAGTGAGCAACGCAGGTGACAGGGAGCAAGGGCGCGCGGCGCGACCGACGATGGTGGGAAGGGCGGGCACGACAGACCAACGAGCGCGCGGTGAGGGAAAAGGGCGGACGGATGAGCGGTCACGCTGTTTCAGGGCCGAGCGGATAAGCATACGAGGAAGTGGGGATATATATTTTTTGTTTCTGAGAGAGATGGGGCCCGCCCCTATGGAGCCACGTCCGAACGGGAGTTACGGACATACCTCCGTGTTGGATCATTATCGAAATAAAAAGGCAAAGAGGAGAGATATAACATAAAATATTATTAGAAGAAAACAATAACGAGGGCAAAAATTTCGGCTACAATTTGCAGCTGTGTTTCTTACCCATGGATTTGCTGGTCTTGCACACGAATCTCAGCGCATCCAGCTGTACCCGCCCAGATTCTGCCGTCTTTCCCACTCCCGAATCCCAGGCTCCATGTCACCCAATTGTGCCACTGGTGCCCCTGCCTGGGGAGCTGACAGTAGACTTCTTAATTGATGAGGAAACCAGGCAATGGAAGGAGGAGCTGGTGCATGCTTGTTTTAGGCCGGCTGATGCAGAACGCATCGTTAAAATGCCCTTGAGCCACAACAGAACTGAAGATGTTGCTTCATGGCCATTTACCAAATCAGGCATATACACTGTCAAGTCAGCATACATTATGGCAAAAAGGGATGCAATTTTTCTGAAAGCTTCAGTGAAGGGTAAAGCGGAGAGGTCGGACCAATCAAAGTCAACGATAGAGTGGAAGAAACTATGGAAAATTATAGCACCGCCTAAAATGAAAATAGTCTTATGGAGAGTAGCCCATGATTGTCTCCCGACAGGACAACAACTAAAAAATAGGAATATTCCAACCCAACATCTTTGTTGTCACTGTGGCAGAGAAGAATCAGTGAATCATGTTTTCTTGGAGTGTCATTATGTTGTTGAAATCTGGAAGGAATTTAAATTAAGATGTGGCTTCTCTAGGATGTACAAAGCACCGGTCCAGGCTACACAATGGATATTTGAAAGGTTAAACTCTTGTACAGATAGGGAGGCCACCATTCTCACAATATCCCTTTGGCATATTTGGGAGGCAAGAAATGCTGTGCGCAATGGAGAAAAGGAAATCCACCCTCATTGTGTGGCGGAGAAGATCATGGCATATGTGGAGATGGTCCTGCAGCATATGTTTTTTACCCATAATCCCAACAGGTGTGACTCAAGCGAACCTAAGAGATGGAGTCCACCGCCGGGAGGCTGGGTCATGTTTAATGTGGATGCTGCTGTTTAAGGAAACCAATAGAATGGGTCTGGGTATTGTGGCCAGAGACCACAATGGCGATTTTATTGCGGCATGCAGGCAGGGTGTGGACAACATCGTTGATCCAAAAATGGCGGAAGCTGTGGCTTTTAGGCGGGCGATTAACTTCGCTCTCCAGTTGCCATTTAAACAGGTGATCATTGCCTCTGATTGTCTCTCCCTAATTTTGAAGCTTCGCCGGGTGGTCAAGGATCGATCCCATATTGCGATAATTATCCAAGACATTAAGGAGTCAGTTAGATCTTCGACTGATGTTGTTTTCTCTTTTACTCGTGTGAGTAGATGTTGTAATGTGGTAGCTCATGTATTAGCAAAATCAGCCGATCAGACTAATGAGTCTATCTGGAACTATGTACCACCAGATTTCATTTGGCCAGCACTTTGTAATGATCGCTTAATGAAATGAATAGCTACCCATTACTCTCAAAAAAAAAAAAAATCCCAGGCTCCCAGCAGCCTCATGCCCTCATCTGTGCCGCTGTGTGACTGAGTACTGACTCACACGGCCATGACACGGCGCCGCCGGGGCAAGCGCGGGCACACGAGCCCAGACCCCGCCAACGAAGCGCCGCCGCGGAGGCGCGCCGGAGATAGAGTCAAACGACTACCCTGAGCTCGTCCCGACTCCGGCGCCTGCTGCTCCCCAGCCGTCTTCGGTGATGGTCGCCGGGCTGCCGCCCGGCTGCGGCGTGCTGGAGCTCAAGTCACGGCTGGAGGCGTATGGCCCCATCGCGCGGGCCCGCGTCGACGCCTCAGCGGCCACCGGGTACGTCACCTTCCGGTCCGGTGCGGCCGCCGTGGCCGCCATTGCCGCGTCCGTCGACCCCGGTGGAGGCATCGCCATCGGATCCAAGAAGGTAATGAAGGCTAGGTTTCTTGATTGTGATGCAATGTTGTTCGATTAAATGGTAGTAGCGCAATTATTTTTCCTCGATTGTACACACTAGACAGCAGAAACCTGAATTGGGGTCGAAACACCACATTTTGAAGAAGAAAAGATTATTGCCAAGTTCATTGCCCCAGTTCATGTCAAGCACATCGGTAGTGTCATGTAGGAGTAGAAATTTGTTAAGTAATAAAACTTCAAAAGCTTCAGAAATATAATTATGCTTGGTGGGCTGAAGTATTTGCGTTATGGTTGCTCACAAGTCACATTTCCCATCTCAAAATCTATGACTAGGCTTTGTTTAGATCACCTCCGAATTTCAAGTTTTTTCACTCTTTCTCCATCACATCAATTTTTAGACGCATGTATGGAACATTAAATGAAGGTAAAAAAAATAACTAATTACACAGTTTGGTTGTAAATCACGAGATGGATCTTTTGAGCCTAGTTAGTCCATGATCGGACAAAGTTTGTCAAATACAAACGAAACGTGCTACAGTGTCCAGGTTGCAAAAATTTGCAATCTAAACAAGGCCCTAATCGGTGTTCAATCTCAAATTCCCCAAACTATACACACGTTTACCTTGGGTAACATTTTTTTTCCTTCGATGCGATACAGGTTTTAGTCGTACAGGCCAGCGAGGCACCACATAACTCAAGAACCACAATAAGGGCTGCTGAACCCGCAGGGCGATCGTCACACGATGCAACGGTGAAGAACGTTACTGATAATTCAGCCATCCTGAGCTCCAAAGCAGCTTCTGGAGCGACTTACAAGGTGCGGGAAATAGTCGCCTATGATGATCTGTTCTAGATTTCTAGTGAGTGTGGGTAGTGAAGTAGTTTTCCAAGGGATAAACCAGCCTTTGTCGTCTTTGTACAACCTATTAGGAACTTGAGGGCTGCTCACGTATTAGGAACTTGAGGGCTGCTCACGTGAGCCTCTGTAATCTTAATTAATCTAGGCGACAATGTTGCGTTTACTCCTAGTGAGTAACTCTTTCCTCTCTTCTGTGTACGTAGTACCATTCATGAGGAGCTTTCGTGGAACCATGGAATTTCCATGTGTCTTTGTGGTACATGTTACCATGCAGAATTAAGATGCAACAAAAAGTGCCACCAAATTCTAAAGTTTTAGGCCCTATTTGGGAGGGCCAGCTCTAGCTCCTGCTAGAGTTAGGTAGAGTAGACGGAGGAGCTAGAACCGATGAAGAATAAAACTGGATAACCAGAGTCGTGTAGGCATTCTGTCACTCAACATTTTAAAAGCTTAGAAAAACAGAAAAAAGAGGATAGATGAAATTAAAATGATTCAAAGCATGGTGACTGTTTCTATTTACGCTCCTTTGAAATACCACTGTTATATATATTTTTTCTCGAACACCCAGGAGAATTGCACAACATTTTATTAAAAAAGAATGTACATGAGTGTAAGGGGAGAAGAGTCCCCAAACAAACACACTCACACATGGCCTTGGATTCAGCGTTCCTGTAAATCCTGAAAAAGCCACCGGCAGCACCCTGAACACATTGGCCAATTAACCTAGCCATCGATGTGTAGAGTGCTCAGTAAAACTCCCGTTCGTTGGTAAACCATTTGAAGGATTTTGTCGTCTGTTGGTAAACCATTTGAGTGTCTCTCATTAAGCCATACGACGACTCAACCAAATTGAAGCTCAGCTGCGCAGTTGCATGCTATTTCTGAAGTTTTTTTGTCTTCCTTTTCAAAATACCACTCAGCATGTCTGACTTATGCTGCTGCAAATTTTGAAAGAAGTTAAAAAAGAAAAAAACATGGAGAATTAATGTAGTATAAATCGTCAAATGGTGAGATAGAAATGAAAAGAAAAACATTACAAATTTTTGGTCAAAACAAGACAGTCGGATTGTGTCAGCTGTTTGAAGAGGAAAACAGCCTTGCAGTAGTATCTGTTTCATAGATTGTTCATGGGTGGTGTTAACTGTTAATAAGATTGGTTGATTGGCTGATTGACAGAAGAAGTAAATAATATTGCACTAATAATTTCTACCTGATTGATTGTTCACAGAAGTAGAAGAAAGCTTATTACTAATAGCTGAATGTCCCAGGCTAAATTGGAGGTTCTGCAACACAGGATCAGACTGTTCCAAATGGTAGTAGATGGAAAATCACGGCTGTTACAATCTTCCTACTCCTTTTGGCTTATATGAGGCTAAAGAAAAACATGCCATGGTACGAAGGTACTGATGATAGCAAGAACCAGAACTAGCCAGGTTTCTCTCTAGAAACTGGCTGGTTTACTCCTGAATTTTCAAGACTGAAATATTCCTTTTTCCAAATTTGATGTTTTGTGTTTAAACTAGAAGAAAACACAAGTACATAGGTAAGATACTTTGAGAGTGTGAGGTCTAGTGGGTGAACCTATGGGGCTAATACTGGTCCTGAAAGAAATGCCTAAGCTGGTTCTAGTTTCCAGACCTGTAACAACCCTACTACTCATACCCTAACTCACACCCAGTTTCCACATCAATATAAAGCAACCAGAATAAAGGCCAAAGGAAAATACAAAAAAGCTTTTGTCCACTGATGGTAGTGTTCAGTGTAATTGGTCTAGAGATTACCAGTTTTCCTGCTTGTAATTCGATATCCTTGCAGAATCGGACGGGCAAAGGTTGAGAAGGAGCAGCTGGAGGAAAATCTTCAGCTGGCATTGCAAATGGACGAGCCATTTTATCAAATTTGTCTAAGGTGATATATGATCCAACTTCCTGCAATCTCTCTGGCTCCATAATCGGCATTGTGTGGTCATCAGGCAGCATAGATTCTTTGCCTCCACTCTACATCGATACATAAGAATAGTGTGATCATGATGTATGCAAAAAATATATTCATGTAAGTCATTAGAAATATTGAAACGAATAAATATTACCTCCAAGGAACTTATATCTGCACCACGACTAAATGTCATCTCTATACGGAATCTCTTTGGATGTTCCAAAGGTACCTGAGATGGATGTTCCATTGACAAAAGAATCACATTATTTAATGTTAGATGTGCCTGTCATGTTTTCTAGTAGTTTAAAGTTTTTAAACTATTAGTCAAGAATACTATGGTAGTAGAAGACTTAAAATTATCAGATGGGGATAAAAAATAGTATTCATTTCACAGTTACTATGGCATAATGGCTTGGGTGGAAAACAGTGAAGGTAGGAATCAACTAAGAGCATATACATAGTCTTGATAAGATGATTGCCTAAAGGTTCATAAACAATAAGAGATGAGAAATTGACACTATAGAAACATACCTAGCACGCGGAACCAGGATTCTTGTTGCATCTAATAGATCTTGCAGCTGCAAAGCGCTTTTAAGCTTAGCCTGAACAATAACAATAAAAAGATCAGATCAAGCAAAAGAACAAACGCTGTGAATGAACGAAAGATAAAATGAACTGGACTGCCACACCTCTGCACGGGCCTTTCCACCATTGTATTTCAACATCAATTTCAAAAGCTTTTCTTCAGTTACTTTTAGTTTCACCTTCTGCTTTGGTGTGCGATCCCCACTTACAATTTGAAGTAGGCATGCCTTTATAGTATCAGAAAGCATTTTGATGGTTATATGATTTGAGGAGATTAAGTTCTTAATTATTATACTTACTGGCGTATAACAGCTATGACACAGCGCAGCTCTTCTGATGGCCTAGATATTCCAACAGTTCCCCTCTCACGACATCTCACAGCATCAGATGGTTGGACTGGCTCACTGATTTTCCATGGAAGACTAGTAGGAATGGTTGATGGAATATGTGGAGCTTTCTCATCAAGAAAGATTTTCCTCAGAATGCATGCATCATCATCATAGTACCTGGATTAGGAAGCGCTCACCCTCTAAATAAGATATAGCAAGGGCTCTTATCTAGTGTAAAAAGTTACAATATTTGTTGTGACAGAATGTTTACTTGTATGAACTTTTCACGAAACTTCAGCCATTAACATCACATACATAGGATGTTGCCTCTCCCAAGTCGCACCTTAGAAGATCAAAGCCGCACACCTGCAGAAAGAAATTGGAAAATTCAAGAGGAGGAGGACAACCGTAGGGGCAATATGGTCTATTCACTGCCCTTTCTCTCTCCCAGAATGTGGAATGATTATTTTGATGGCCGCGGTGTCCAGCGGCAAAGAAACACAATTTGATAATGGTTCTGGGCAAATTTTGGAGTTGGCGGTGTACATCAGCAAATTACATGATTGAGCGGTGTTCATGAGCAAAATTTGCCGTTATTTTATTAGGATTTTTAACAAAATTTCCAGGCCCCCCACCAGTTTCTAGTAAACAACCTGTTACTAATCTGTTCTCCGTTAACTTAGATATATCATTGATTGCAAATTAAATCTTCCAAACCAACAAAAAGCAATCATGTTGTTTACTTTAGTGTAATTTGGTAGAAAGGGGTTTAATTTACCGCTTGTCTGAAGGCTTGGCAAATGCTCCTTGCGATTTGTTTCTCAGAAGGGGTTAATAGAACAGGATAGCGCACCTTCAAGCAAGAGAAATATTATAATGCAGCAGTGCTACATTGTGCATATGGGAAACACACACCCTTTTCTACGTAAAAAGGGTTTGAGTTTCAGTCAGCATGTTATAAACAGAGGTTTAACGTATAGAATGAGACGAATCCTGTCCCAACAAGGTAAGGAACAGTACCTCTTTTCCATCAGAATTCCTCATGACAACCCCATCCACAACTGGAGACTTCTGTGCTTCAGCATGTGCATATACAGGCCCAACTGTATAAACCTACAATGAATGTCAAATACCATGCTCAGCACTTCCTTTTGAGGATGACAGTAGGAGAGGACTACTCTAAATAAAGAAATATATGAAATAATAAGTTAGCAAGGTTTGCCACCTTGACATCTGTCCCTCGTGTAGGCATGAACTCCTCGTAAATGTAAGATCCATCTCGCCTCACCTTCCTCACATATGGATAAAACTCACTAGATCGATTACCAACCTATGTATTCATAGGAAGAATTTTGTCAGGTCAGTGCATTTTGGAGAAATTTTGAAATACACATTTATGATAAGATGAATAACAGACATGAACTTGTTTATATCAAAGAAGTAACCATAGGAACACTTGAACAAAATAACCACATAGTATGTATTGTTGGAGCTTATTCTTTATCGTTTATCTAGCAGTTTACTACACTGAAGTACTGAACAAACATCAAAGATGCTAGTTCACTGTAATACTCTTGAACTAAGTTAGTGACTAGTGAGAAAGCTTGATGGCATCAGCTCGATAACAAAAATGGATAAGAATAAGCAAAATGTTAGAACATAAAGCAGATTGCCTGATAGTCTATTTTAGCTTATATTGTCTATAACTTATTTAACAGAAGAAAATTATGATGAGTGAAATTGTTGACAGAAATATTGAATACCATAACAGGTGGCCACATTCAATCATAGCTATGGTATCAACTTGAACTTGAAGGTAATAAATCCTCACCTTACGAAACAGTTCTTTCATTCCTCCACCAGCTGAGCTAGGATAGTATATCATTATGTTATGGTCATCACCTTCAAACAACAACAATTGTAAGCAGCAGAAACATGTTTATTCTGTTATTTTACAAAGATACAATACGATATAGGTGTTGGATATTACTTGACTAATTTTGCATGCATCAATACTCATTAGCTTGCATACAGAAAAATACAAATAAAGAATCATTACAGAATAATTGTGGAGTTAATGAGGTAAGTTTTCACAGTAAAGAAAAGTAAGAGTTGAAGACAAACAATGAACATAAAGTCATAAACACACTTCAGGAAAAAAAAACTGTCCAATATTTGATAGGTGACAACAAGAAAGAGTTTTAGACCCAAGCAACTTGGGATAGGCTAGAGATGAAGGCCAACAATAGCCACAAAAACAAAGAATAAAAATGTAAAAAGTGGTGGTGGGGGGGTTAAAACAACTGACACTGTCTATCAGAATTTGTATTAAACCCAAAGTTTACGCATAATGTCTGGACTCTGGAAGCAAAGTGTCAAGGCTTCAGCATTTGTTTTAGGGAAAAAAACAGCCCCTACTGTGGTATCTAGTTATATATATCATGTAGAAGAAAGGAAAACTAGGTTGTACAAGACCCAAGAGGGGCATGTGTCTTTATAAAGTGAAAAAAAGGAAGAAAAAGAGTCTTCAGCATGCTTCAGGAGTCAAAACATGTCTTGAAAATACCTGATAATCTTTTGTTAGATCCATAGCACTGCAAGGTCCAGGTGCCATGTTAATGAGATACCTTACAGAATTTTAATAAACTATTACTGGACAAAAAGCCTTAGACCAATAGACCTGTGTTGTGCCCTGGTGCATCATCACATGTTTAGCTGTGTACTGTTCATATACAGAAAATTATTGAGTGGTTGGTGAGTTAGAATGTTATATGGATGGATTTATTTCCCTTTCTCAAGTAGTAAGCTCAAATATAGCATCCTGCCATGAAGTCAAGCTTAGTCTTCTCAGCTAGAGTACCACTTTTTCCATCCCTTTGGGCATAAATGTATTGGGCCAAACAAAAATGACAGCTGACATTATTAGACCCCACACAGAGAAGAGTCAACAAGAAATAGAGCAAGAGAAGGACATTATAAAACTTATCAAATTATGAGCTGTTACCATCAATGGGTTTCTCCACAAAAGGCTTGCAAAACCGCTTCCCATGGATCTCAATAAAATCATCTTCCTCAACAAAGTAGCTTAATTCTTGATTAGGGTACTCTCTTCTGACAACAGCATAGGTTGGAACAGGAACCCCATACAACTTAAGTTGCTAAATGGCAAAAAGAGAAAGAGAAAAGAAAAATCAACATTTTGGAACAAGATAATGTATGTTTGGACTATATTACAAGACAATAGAACCTTTGCAAACTAGAGTTCATCAGACTTTTCTATTGGTTTCAGAAGAAAATCTTTCTGTAAGTACAATTGGATTATAAATTGTCAAGGGCATCGATGCCCAAGACAGCGGGTCATGCCCTCGTCTGCCTGGACCTGGATGTACCACAGCTGGGCGCCCTCCTCCAAGTTGTAGGAAGCCATCCACACTTTCTCTTCCTCCATGATCCTTTGCTGGTGGAAGTAGGATTCGCACCGGTTGATGAAGATCAGCGGGTCGGACTTGCCGTCATAGCGCGGGAAGTCGAGCTTTTGGAAACGCGGCGGCCGATCTTGGTGGTGCTCCCCCGACCCGGAGTGTGCGGAGGATGACGATCCGCCTGGCGGTGGGCGCGCGGCGTCCAGGCGCTGGATGGCCTAGGCGTTGGCCTCCACGGACGTCTGGAGCGTCCTGATGGACGCGACCAGGGAGTCCAAGGTCGCCTGCAAGGCGGCGTTGTTGGCGTTGTTAACGGTGTTGTCACCCATGGCGTCTACGCGGCGTGGGGTGGGCGGCGCAGAGGAAGGGCGGGACGGCGGTGGTGGCGATGGTGGGCGGCTGGGTGAGGAAGGCCTGGATCGTGATACCAGGTTGTCAAGGGCGTCGATGCCCAAGACAGCGGGTCCTCGGCTACGGAGCTCGTAGCCTTGACGAGTAATGGCGTCGGGGTTGTTGCCCGGCTGCCCAATGGTGAAGGAGGTGAGATTAGGAAGAAGAGGGAGGATTAGGGTTGATCATTCTTGCTTAATCCAAAGAGTGCCGATTACATGAGTTATATAGGCCCGTGGCCTGCTAACAAAAGGAAACAAACTCCTTTATTCTAGCAATATTTGATTGATGATCTGCATGCCTGCATGCCTAATTCTGCTCCTGGACGCGCGGCCGGCGTCGGTACTGGACGCCCCACATGACATAAATCATCTATTCCCATGAAACCTACCTAGAATATCTGCTAGTGAGTAACAGTTATTTTATCATAAGGCCAAATGAAGTACACACAATGGTCATGGCAAGCAGAGAGAGGGGTGGGTGTGCGATTAGGAAGTGAGCCCAACTGGGTGAGAGAGAGGTGTGGTAATGGGCCCAAGCACCTAGATTCAAGTCCTCTTCTTCTTGAATTGGGTGCCTATTTTCTTCTTATTGAAAAACCGGCTAGTTCCTCTTACGTTGGTCCCACTTTTTTTGGGGAGAGAAAGAGATTCAGAAAAAGGGTAAATTCAGAGTGTTAAGGTTAAACAGGAGACGTCCACGCATAATATTACTGCCGTCTTTTTGGTTTATATTCTGTTATTTTAAAAACTAAGAACGAAAATTTGTTTGTTCTCTATTTAGTTCAAATTAGCACCCCCTCAAAAAAATAGAGAAAGGGAAGTAATCCAGCTTAAAAGCATCTAATAGAGACAACAGAAACTCATTTGACGACCAAGGAATTAGTAATGTTAATACCTGATATACTTTGCTGCGGTCATGAAGGAGGTATTGCGGGGCCAGCTCGTTCACCAAAAAGGGCCTAAAGAACAATATCTAAGTTACTTCATAGGAACTCATGAGCCCCCTTGCTTGCAATCAAATGTATTTGTCACTTGCATGTTTGTCCAAGCAAGAAGCAAAAGGAATATATTAAGAAAATATAACTTCTGAAGTTCTGTTTCATTTCTTCAGTCATGGGAAAGGGCATAGAGGAACTCATGTCTAGGAAAATAAATGTCACGATGATAGGATTCCAAAAATATTATTACTAGGAGAGTTGGTTTAGACTGAACTATTAGTCAAGGGTGCATTCGAGTTAACTGTAACAGATTAAGAGAAAATTGATTGATGTAGATCTTGCAGACTAAAAGAAAGTGTATTTGGAATAACACTAGAACTAGTAAATCCATAATTCAATATGTAAGCCACACATGGATCAAATATCTAATACTCCTCCGTTCCAAATTGTAGGTCATTTTCGCTTTTTTAGATAAATAGTTTTTACTATGTATCTAAACATAAGCGTATATCTAGGTGCATGGCAAAAGTTATATATCTAGAAAAGTCAAAACGGCTTACAATTTAGAATGGAGGCAGTACATATTTAAATACAACACTTTACAAGTGCTATGCTTGAATCTGGGGAGGTATTTAACCTTCGTAAAGCTGCATATTTCTCTGCCTTTTCTAGTGGATACCCAGACGAGTAAAAGGCGATTAGACAATCACATATAGGCCAACTGCCAAAAAAAACAGTAACAGTTAGTATAATGAATGTGCCAACTTGAACTTAGGATGGTGTCACCAAATAAAATGTTGGCCTACAACTCAACACAAACATAGTTAACAGATAATGATGACTAAAGGACATCACATAATTAATGTGAGATAAGATTTATCCAGAAACACAGAATAAATCCTCCCTGGAAAGCCGAGACTTCTGCAAAGCTCATGGGTGATGGGATTATACACCTAAGTAAAAATAAACCCCAAGTATTTTGAACAGCGGGACAGATAGTATCAGTTACTTGCTTAATAATGATTAGATAGTCATGCTAGAGTGGTACCATTAGTTAATGGTATTTATCCTAACCTCATACTTCAAGTAAATTTTTGTCTGCACAATTCACTACTTAATTTTCATCAATGCACAGAAAATTTGCAACCAGATTTCTTAAAAGATTTACTCTTCGCACTTATCTAACATACCTTTCAACAAAGTTCGGCTAGGCGGCGACTACGCGCGCCTAGTCGCTAGGCGAAGCCCGTCGCCGCGACTAGGGGCATAGTCGCGCATCGCGGCGCTAGGCGGCGCGTAGGCGCGCGAGATGAGCGCGAGCTCGAGGGCGGCCAATTTTGGCGAGCCAAATCGGAGCGCGGGAGGAATTCCCGCGCGGCCACGAGACCTAGGCGCGGGAGGATTAGAAGGGAGCGCGGCGCCATTCGCTCGTCCCCGCGTAAGATTTGGTCGTCCCCGCCGCCGGTCCTCCTCGCCGGGCGAGGTCCATCCCGCCGGACGACCTCCTCCCCGCCGGTCCTGCTCCTCCCGCCGGTCCTGCTCCTCCTCTGCTCCTCCCCTGCTTGTCCAAGCTCGTCCCCTGCTCGTCCCCGACTCACGCGCCGCCGGTCCTGCTCGTCGTAGCTGAACTTTGGTTATATACATATATATAGTTATATACATAATATATATATAATTTATGGCTATATTGCCAAAACGCCTAGGAGCGCCTAAGACCGAGTACTTCCGACTAGGCGCTAGGCAATGGGTCAGCACCTAGATTCTGCCTAGCGCCTAGCTGAACTTTGCCTTTCAATGGGATCTTCAAGAATCACTTTGTCACCAAAAATTATAATCTGCACCCACAAAGCATAAACATATTATTTTAACCTCTTGATATTCAGTATAATACAAATAGTTATTGAAGTTGCTTGCAAAGTAGTTTCAGGATTCAGACATTTGAACACCAACAGGGCCAGAAGTATAAAGTTAAAGTATAAACTGAACTGTCCTGCTTCTTCAGGGAAAAAAGGGGTAAAAAATACAGAGATTATGAATTGGATGGGATTTATATTGTATTAACACAAAAAAACCAAGGACCATGCCATGGTAGGCTGGTAGCATATTCATGATGTCACAAAATGGCAGAGTTTAAGTTTCACGGGATCGAACAATGTAACTTCCAGAAATCAACCTTCTATATAACATGTAAAGGAAAGTGGAAGCAAAATCGCAGATTGTATAATTACGGCTTCTTATTTCATATCATTTAGTAAACTGTATTCGCCTTTGTTCATTTATTTAGAAAAACACGAACAAGTAATCAGCAAGAATAGGAACGGAACGCAAAGGATAATCCACCGGCATAGCACATTTCTGAGCCATACCTCGAACTCGCCGAACGCGCGCAGCCTTTCAAGAATCTGTTCCATGGGAGAACACGACACCTACAAAGTTTCCACAGGGAAAATCAATCAAATCAGCAAGAAGAAACGCAGGCATCAAAACATTAGTTTCCCCAGAGTCCAACCGGTGACCGTTTTCTCCATGACGCAGACACCAATCTTGATCTTGTCGCCGTCGCCGTCGCCCCAGCCATCATTGCGCCTCGCCATCCCCTCACCGTCACCCCCTTTGCTTTCCGCGGAAAGAGCAGACTATTATGGCTCGAAAGGGAATGTTTGTTTCTTGGACATTTATTACACTACTCAGGACTGGAACCTCATCAGACGTCTTGAACCTTTGTGACTTGTGAGGAAGGGGGAGAGCGAACTAGTGAGCAGCCGAAGCCCGGAGGGGTGCGTGATAAGGAGATTGCTCTCGCCATTTCTTTCCAGTTCTATATTGAAAAACAGAGAAAAAAAAACTTTAGGTCTGTTTGACAGTGTACTGTATACATATGGTACACATTAAAGTGTTCTTGGCTGGATTCTTCGAAATTGTGAGGTCGAGAACAGCCTAATAGTATATTTGAATTCATTGATAATTTTTCATTATTCTCTTGTCCTTTTCACCTTTGTCTAACTACAACTGTAAAAAAGATTATTATTTAGCCTAGATCTTGTTAGTGAGATATTCTGTCACTTTTTACTTGCGAATTAGTCTGTCACTTTGTAAGGTGGCAAATGCTTGCTCTGTAATGTAATCGATCTTTCCCACACATTTCTTCCTTTTTTTCTTAAAAAAAAGGAGCATCTTGCTCTGTAATGTAATCAATCATTGCACTGACATACCCATTCGCCCATCAATATAATGCTACTGTAGAAAAAAAATTCAAACTTCGCAAGTTTTGACCAGAAATTGCTCAAATTGTATACATGTCTAGTGTACAAAAATTTGCATAAAAATGTGTATTAAACGGAATTGTAAGATGGTATTAAGTTTTCAGCCATTGATAATGCATAGTAACAGAAATAAGAGTCAAAATCTACTCTAGAAGACTTTTCTGTTACTAAAATATATTTTATATTGATGGAGGTGGAGGGAGAGAGTATTGTTATAAAATTTAGGGGGAAAAGGAATAATGCAAAGATTGTTGGAGGTAGATTTGTGTGCGCTAAAAACAAAAGTTTTTTTTTCAAAAAAAAGATATGACATCCAAAATCTGAAAATGTTATCTTTTCTTTATTAGAGAGAGTACAAGATAATTAGTGAGTTTTTCTAAAGCAGATAAGAAGTGAAACTTGTGATGGGGTTGCACACATTATAGAGGGCCATGAGATGCTTATTAGGATGAGAGGAAAATGGCGATGAAAACATCCCCACGTGATAGTTGATGGTCCGCTCTGTTTTTCAGCACTACTTCAGCAGTACTTTTCAGCAAACGAACAATATTTTCCTCTCATAACCAATCAGAATCAGCATCAGCAACAGCCAAATTTCAGTGAAACAAACAGTGCAGGAAATTTTCTAGTCACGAGCTCGTCTTCTGTAATTGCTATTGTAATTTTGTGTATGAGCAATTCTTTTTTACCTTTTGGAGCCTCAGCGATGGAGTATTTCCTTTGCACTACAGTCTACCTGAAGTTTCAGTAAGATTAATTAATGCTTATACAACTAAGGCTGGAGGGGAGGGGCAGACGGGAATAATTGCAAGGTAGGAGTACCAAATCTTAGATGAAGCCTCAGCCATTCACATCCCATGATAAGCAGGGCACCCATGAAATGTCAGTAGGTTCAAAAGCGGCAACATAAAAGGATGGAGAACAATACTAAAGTAAGGTAGGAAACAGTGGGGGACCTAGATATTTTCTAGAGCCTGGGCGAACGCAAGAGCTACTACCAAGTTCACACGAACATATCCACCACTAACATAAGCAAAGTCGACAATATTAGTTGTTTTAAAATAAAATTAACCATTTTCTGTTGAAACAATGTTACATTTGTGCTTTCTATAAAAGTTCGGTTTACCTTTGTCAAAAAAAAAAAACATTTAGCAGTGTACATTAAGAAGCAAGACATATCATAGCAATTGTGTCGCTATATGACACTAAAATTGATTATATGTTAGCAATTTTCCACTAAAAGTCTTCAAAGGAGTGTGTCTTTGCAAGCCTACGGTGCGTGCCAACTCTATTTTCTTATTCTTAAACCGTGGAAAAATGATGATCCATCAGTTAGATATAGGTACCCACAAAAATAAATAGCAAAGATCAATTATTCAATTTGATAAGCTGGGTACTCGCTGGATGCAAGAAGCTAGACGAATTAATCCCTGAGAGCTAAATCTCCGCCATCTTTGGCTTTGTACAGTTTTAAATTAATGTTGTTCTGCTTCTTCTATCAGGTTTCTGCAGCACTGCAGGTTGAAGCCTGAAGGCTGATCGTCTCCCTGTTTCCTTCGATGCAGACGCCCGGGGTGGCCGGGCCTTGGGACCGCCAATGGTAAGAAAGAAGCACATAAATTGCGTCTGATCTTGTCAACTACTAAGGCCTCGTTTGGTTTGGCTCCGCAGGGCTCCGGCTCCGCCTGCGCATGTCCTGTGCATCACGGTACAATCCTGTAGCAGCCATTGCAGCAACTCCGGCTCTGGTAGTTTTTAACTAAGAATGATGAGGAGCTGGAGGAGCCAGTGTTTGAAGGCTCCGGCGGCTCCTCCACAGTGGTGCTACAGTAGCCGGAGCCGGAGCCCCTCCAAACGGGCCCTAAGAGTCTATTTGGCTGGGCTCTTCCTGGCTCCGGCTCTATACTACACTAACCAAAGAGCTAGTCAGATGAGCCAAAAAAAAAAAACTAGCTTTTCTCGATTTCTAGTTTATTTAGAGAAGAGAAAGAGATTTTTTTATGAACAGTACACGAGTTAGGGAGCCAGAGCTGTTGAAAGCCCTTCAAAACGGAGCCTAAGACTTAGAACGTAGAAATTTTATAGGGGAATTAGTTTATTTTCATAGAAAAAACAGAGGAAATGAGAGGAAAAAAAATCCTACGATTCAAAGGGTCTAAACCTGACAAGAAGAGATACTAGGTCGGAATATTTTAAGAACATTCAGTCCTTGCTTAGTTCCTACCCCTAAAGTTTAGTCCCTATCACATCGTATGTTTTGACACATGCATGGAATATTAAATATAGACTAAAAAAATAACTAATTGCACATATTGCAACTACTTTGCGAGACGAATTTTTTAAACCTAATTAGTCAATGATTTGACAATGTGGTGCTACAGTAAAGCTACTGTAAACATGTGCTAACGATGGATTAATTAGGCTTAATAAATTCGTCTCACGGATTCCGAGGACTTCTATGATTTGTTTTATTATTACTATGCAAACACTCCCACGTGACACCCCAAAACTTTAGCCCTGGATTTAAAAATCACCTCAGCTCTTCACCAGAATATCCGGGGAAATGCTGCCGTTAAAAGACCAGCCAAAATCAGGCGAAACTGGCCCGCGGTTCCATTGGCGCCCCCGTCCCCGTCATCGACGTCGAGGTCGCCGGAGGAACACGAGCATCCAACCTGAATATGCCAAGGCAGCAGGCGGCCCATTTGGGAGGCGTCTGCATGCATATTTTCTGACCATATCGTACTGATGCTTACCAGTTACTGCCACGAGATCAAGGACTTGTTGTATCCTTTCCTTCAACGTTCAAACTCCCTGACACACTCTTTGTTTACTCTCGATTAGACTTATTATTACCAACTACAGCCTGCGTGAGCTAAGACATGGCTAGAATATGCATGTTTTAGTTGAAATGAGCCGTTTGGTTCCACAAGAGTCGTGTATCTTCCTGTATAGCCAGCCGATTAGCGTCTACCAGCGTTGTGTATGGCCGGATTCTTCTGAAGAAAGGTGCAGTTGCAGACATCTGCCGTGTTGTCTTCACTCGCAAGGCCAGCGCTCATCAGCTTGACGTTTTTGGAGGAAGCATCCAGGAATATCGTTTTGTTTACAAACGAGAACCAGACGCGTCACTACTGTGTTATTTATTTTGTAGGCAGCCTCAGAATATGGTTCTGTGCAATGATGAAAATAGCCACCGAACGATATTGTACTCTTATTTTTCTCCCAGGCTCTCTCAGCTCCACCTCTAATGGCAAAGTCAAATGTGTCGCTCAAAATCAGAGGCGCCAAAATATTTGCACAAACAATTCAAAAATTATCTTCATGGCATCACAACAAAGTGCTGTCTGCTGTTTATTCTTGCTGTTGTGTTGCAAGGAGAATTTGGTATGTGCATCACAAACTAGACAGCCACTACGGGCGATTTCACCGCAATGGTAAATCCACTCCCACAGTAGACGGCAAGTGAACCAGACGTGCGCTGCCCATTGTCACCTATATCTATTCTCTGAGGAGCCACATGATCCGAAGTGTCGCCCAAACCAAGTTGTCCATGCTCTCCCCAGCCCCAGGTGAAGACTGTTCCTTTATCTGACAACAAAATAAGCAAGATCAAATTAGTTGGTTTCATCGTGAATTTCTTTTTCTTATGTGCACATCACCAGCCTTTGGAAGAACTTTTACCTGTTACCAAAGCGGAATGCTCAGTTCCACTTGCTATCTGCACCACCTGTTCTCCATCAATAAATGGAACCGTCTCCAACATTGACAAAGAAGATGAACGATCATGAGAGCTGCTTGTTGCCCTTGTGTTCGATTGCTGCCCCAATACATTTCCTAATCCAGGGAGATCACATTTCTGGTGGCGGTAAACACCAAGTGTGTACAATTCTCCAGCTGTGATACAAAGTGGCAATAAATGTGAGAGCTTATTATCCAGAAAGTATAGTTCGAATGAAACACATTGCACACGCACCAGATAAAACTAATGCATGGTGCCATCCTAGTGCCACTTGAGAAACACTCGAAGAGGGTAAAATTCGCAGTGGTTGGTCATCATCATCTTCTCCAATTAATGCTCTTCCCCAGATGTACAGATGACCAGATTCTGTCACATCAAATGGAAGGGGGATTATGGTCCAAGACTGAAGAGAAGATGAGAGTCAACAACTACAGAACTACAAAGCTTACCATCCAACAGCACTGTGATCACCATTGGCATATATATTTACTATCTTACAATTTGGAAAACCATCAATCAGTCTAGGAACATTATATGTTTTTTGGTTCCTAGAAACACATTTACCAACTTGACCTCGTCTTGCAGAGCCAAATCCATACACTGAATTGTCTGAGAAGAAAAATACAGTGTCATCTGTTGGTGAAGCATATGGATTTTGTTAAGTACTTCATCAATGTAAAAAGCAGGAGAGATGGTTCAGTTCAATAGCGGAGCTACGTGGCCCCCTGCTTCTGTAATTTTCCTGAACTCGATAGGCTATTCAGCCCAATAGCCTACTATGTCCAGTACCCAACGCTACTCTATGGGTGTGTTTGGTTTGCTGGCTAAGGGGCTGGCCAGGCTCCAGGAATACAACCTCGTCCTGTTTGGTAGCCTGTAAAGGGGTCCTGGCCGGCTTACGGAAGCCAACGAGGGGGTCGTAGCCAGGCTAACCGGGAACGAGTGGTGCGGGCGTTTTCCCGTGGCCAGGCTTAGGCCCTCGCTCGTCTCACCTCCCGGTGTTCTTCTCTCTCTCCAGGTCGTATGTCCTGGGCCTGGCGCCGCCGCCGCCCGGTCCCAGCCGCCCCGGCGTCCGCATGGTGGTGGGTGGTGGCTCAGCGAGCAGCTCGCCGCAGGTCCCAGCTCCCCAAGGATGGCTACCGAGCACACATCTTCCTCCCAATTTCTCCTCGTCCACCACCGTCCCCGTCTCCTGCTACTCCAACGAGATTCCCGAGCTCGGAAGCACGCTCCTGGTGGCCGGTGCTCGAGCTCTGCTAGCCCATGAGCCAAGAGGCGCCTCCTGGATGACGACAAGCCGCACAGCACAAGGACGCACCAGATCCAGATGCCACCGTGCTGTCGCCGCCCACCAGCAACTCAAGCATCTCCAGCAGTCCAGCTCCGGTGAGCAAAGCAACGCAAGGATTTGTCTGTGACTTGAGTTCCTTGCCGAGCATGCCCATGGAGGTGCTCGCTTCTTGCGCTTGAGACCCACCGCAGTCCAGCAACTGAGATGCAATTCGCCGCTACCGGCCGGAGACCCACCGCGGCAGCACGCCCCCCTGCAGCTCCGAGCACGGCCCTAACCCAAACCGCTGCAGACGCCTGCAGACGCGGCCCCCCTGCAGATGTGGCACCTGCTGCCATGCTCGCCAGCCAAGGTGCTCGCAGGTACCCACTCCTGCGTAGACGAGCACGCCCACCACCTGTTCGACTAAAGTCCTCAAAGGGGGTAAACTTACCAGTCGAAGGAAGAGGTGATTCTATGCAAACTAAATCAGGCAACCAAACACACCGATTCCTGGCCAGGCTTAAACAGTACAGGCAACCAAACATGTGCTGCTTGCATTGGCTAAAGCTGGCTAGAGCTGGCCTATCTTAGTTTTGCTAGCCAGGCTTGGCGAGGAAGTGAACCAAACACACCCTATACAGCTCCGTAAAGTCACCGCAGCACCGCTCGTTCCTGTCCTCCGCTTCTCCATCTCTCCGAGAGTCCAAGTCGTGGCGTGACAGCGTCCACTCCACAGCAACCGGCCGGCCGCCGGTGAGGGATAGCCCTGACCCCAGCTTCCACACAGCAGCCCCGTTATTGGCCTGTGGCCTCTGCCTCTGCTGCTCTGTGCTCTGCGTACAGCCCATAGCCCCATACATGTACATTTGAGTTCTTGTTGATTCTTCTAATTTTTGCTTCCAAATTCTTCAATCCGTAAAATCTGCAGGCCTATGTACACATGGTTTCAATTGGCAAATTGGCGCCCCCCTGAATTTTGGTTCAGGCTCCGCCACTGGTTCAGTTCTTAGTTTCTCACAGGTCGAACAGAGTAAGATCCTGGAAATGCTAACACCTCATCTTTTAGATCGGGGGCACCTACAGCATCTCCTGCTGTCCTGCATTTAGATCACTACTCACTAGCGCAGAAACCAAAAAGGAGAAGCTCTGATCCTACAGTTGTGAACAACAAACGTCTACAGCATCTCCCAATTTCCCAAATGTGCATCACCAGTGCAGAATGGTGAATCATTGATCCTACAGCTGTGATGATCTAACAACTCATCACCATATGCATCGTTTCCTGTGCTGCGTGAAAAGAACAACTAACACCACTGATTCATGCCACCACTTTATGTGGCCTTTGGCAGGCATAGCATTAGCTTTTAGCTCACTTCCACCTTGATGAACTCATTGATATCTTCTATTTGCACAACAGACATATAAGGTAGTGTACCTCCCAATGGAGGCCAAAGAGCTTCCACTTCCTCCGATCTAATGTAACGTGAAAGATAATACCAATGTGGGGCTGGGAATAATTTCTCTCAACTCTCAAGAACAATAGAACTCTAGATTATGTACTGTGATTGAAACAGTGTAGATCTAGGGTATTATCATGGATTTGAGGAAATGCTGATTGCTGAATGAGTGTTTCTAGAAGGTAAGAAAGTAAATTGCTGGGGTCTGTGAACATGCAGTTTCTTAAAAAGAACTACGTAGTTGATTTTCACCGCAACAACTAGGCCCATGGTTTTACTTACCTTTCAGTAGTACAAGAGAATGGCGCATACCAAAAGCAAGCTTCTCAATATGCCTTGCATTAAAGTATGTCACTTCAAAAGGAAAGTTCCTTGAGAGGTTATCACCAGTGCCAAGTTGTCCAAATGAGCCATCTCCACACATGAAGAGTTGCCCAGAATCTGAAAATAAGAACTAGAAACATCATAGTAAAGCTCATCAGCAATTGTTCACTTTTCCAATAAACAGTGGTAATACCAAAGAAATAGTGAACTCTTCATTAAAAAAACGAACACATGAACATATATAATACATAAATTTCATATAGAACATTTCAAACACAAAAAAAGATTCTATATACAAACGACCACAATAAGAAATGAATAGTTTTAGAATCTGGAGACCTGTAGCGAATCCAGAATGGTTCCATCCAGCAGACACACAGGTTATAGTATGATTTTCAAGGAACTTAACCAACTTCGGATGAGGGATGTTGTCCAAGTTCCCATGACCAAGTTGGCCATGTGTACCTCTGCCCCAAGTAAATACTTCACCATCACCTGAAATGTTGAGTATACTGCAACTTATTTCCATAAAAAATAGTAAAATTGTAAGGTGCATCAAGAACTAACACATGGCAGCTAATTTTCTTTAGAGACTGATCAACCATATACATTTGGCCTCCAAGTAAACAGTCAACCTTGAACAAACAGCATCACTTGATAACTAAACTGTTTTATTGAAGTTGCTATGGTTTATGCTCTTTCCTATGGGTTTCATCTCTAGCCTACCCCAACTTACTTGGGACAAGTAAAAGATTTCGTTGTTGTCGTTAAGTTGCCACAGATAGATGAACATGTTGAAGTGTTTAATCAATGGTTTTCTCTCCTCTGAATGCTTAATGAATGATTACTCCACAAAATGCCGTGCATGAAAATAAATGGTAGCTTCATTACGGGAGTAAGGTATGGAGATGCATTCACAATCTTTTCTTACATTACACATTCAGATTGCACAAAAATCGACTTTGATAATGTCAAGGTGTCAGTGGTAATGTGTCTACCATGTACCTGCCACCAAGCTAACATTTACTTCTAGAAGCATACCAAGTTGGGTTAATGTTGCCTGGATATACATTGGATAACTGAGCATGGTAGGAGGCCAATATGCCCCAACTTGGTTGCCAAAACTACCTAGTCATTAACAAACCAAAATTTCAACTTCTAGCAATGCGAGAGCCATAATCATAATTACTATTATCACACTACTATTTCTACAACAGTGGTCAAAACATCAAACATGGAGAAACCGCGGCGAGAGTTCACTTGATCAACCCCAATCTTATTAGAGCCTCCTAAGGTAGCCAGGCTTACTTGTGAGGGCGATAGCGTGGGCGCCGCCACCAGCGACGAAAGAGACACGGCCGCGGCATCGAGTGGGGAGAAGCAGCGGCTGCGGGAGGTGATGATCGTAGAATCCGCCGTTCCCCAGCTGCCCGTCCGTGCCCGCACCCCAGCTCCACGCCCAGTCCGCCGCCGCCGCCTCCCCCTCCGGCTCCCGCCGCCACCGCCTCTCTTCCGGCGCAGCCGCAGCCATCGCCTCTTTCATTCCTGCTTCCGTTCGGCTAGGGCATACACGGTCGACCTTCGAGCCGACCCTAGTGAAAAAGCTTGGCGGATGGCGGAGGAATCGGCGGGGCGAGCGCAGCACAGCAGCCGCCGCTGCCGTCGCAACGCACAGCGCGGCGAGCTTGGCGTGGCCTCCCACGACGAGCTCTAGGAGGGGGCGGCAACGGAGGCTTCGCGCGGGCGGATGACCGCGGCGGCTTCGAGTGGCTCTTGCGCGGCGGACGTGACAGGGACAGGGACGGAGGCGGCGTCGCGGCGATGTAGATGGGAGCGGAGGCGGAAGAGGGGAAAAAAAGGATTTAGCCTTTACAAAAACTTAGCTTCGCACTCGCACCTTTGTCGTCTCTAGCAGCCTGTTCGCTGTTCGCTTGCTCGTAAACGTAAATTTCCAGCTGAAAATAGTATTTTTTTCTCATATCAAACCAGTTAACAATAAATAATCTACGATACGATACGGCCTCCCAAATAGGCTGTAGGTAGTTTCACCCTGCATTTAGCGACGAGTAAAACTGTCTCAACGAAGAGACCCAAATCTAAAATGGGTCTGGCACTTTGTCTAGCTGAATTCATCGTCCAACAGTAGACCCAAAGACCCGACGCATTTTGCCTGCTCGCCCAAACGCTACGCAAAAAAGCGTCTCCTCTCTCCTCGCTACGCAATTTGCTGAGCTCGCCCACGACGCCTTGGCCAGGGCCAAGCTTCATCAACGTCTTGCCCATGGCATGGTAAAGTCACCCACCACCCATGACAGGCGGAGACTCACCCATGTGAGCGAGCTTCGCCGCATACGCCGGGCGGAGCTTCGCTACATGAGGCGGCGCGTCGATCCACCCGGAGCCGGGCCACCACGGGGCACGGGGCTGGAGCCGACGGAGGCCGCTTCGCCGAGGACGCGGGGTCGCCGGCCTAGGGGCGGAGGCGGGCGTGAGGGTGGAGGCCGGCGTGGGGTCGAGGATGGGAGCGCCGAGGCGGGGTGCCAGGCGGCGGACTACTTTGAGATGGGAGAGGAAGAGAGAGAGAGAGGGAGGAGATCACATGAGATTTTTACCGGTGGATTTATGTTACATTGTTGGACACGCTAAATTTGGGTCTTGGACCTTTTTCCCCGTGTATGACCCAAACTTCAGAATGCGTGTTGTGTATAGGTCGTCGTGGTTGGAGATAGTCTAAAGGTGAGTCCCGGTCACATTGGTCGGATGCTAATAAGATGTATTAAACATAACCTAATTATAAAACTAATTACACAGACTGAGACTAATTTTCGAGATGAATCTATTAAGTCTAATAAATTTATCGTTAACATATACTCCGTATTTACTATAGCACAACATTGTCAAATCAAGAACTAATTAGACTTAATAAATTTGTCTTACAAGTTAGGGTCCGTTTGGTTCCCTTTGACTAAAATTTAGCTACTAGTCGCTAAACTTTAATCACCTCTGTTTATTTAGCTTTCCTGACTAAAAACGACTAAACAGCGTAAAGTAGTTGAATAAAGACTGGTTTACCCTTATTCAATGCACAGATTGCCCCTGCCTTGGCGCACTGCTGCCCCTGGCTCCCGCTCTGCTCCCACGCTGCTGGCCCTGACTCCCGCTCTGCCCCTGGCTCCCGCACTCGATCACATGGCATTGCCGCGCTGCTGGCAGCTTGTGCACACCTCAAATTTTTTATACAATCCAAATAGTGTTGATGCAGTACACAAATCTCTTCTTACAATTCATGAGAACTAAGACCTACTCAACAAATATCCACTCACAAAACTGATTCATATTTTGATCCAACGCGTACTAGCTCCATTTCGTTGACCTCTGTTTGCTTGAGAAGACGATGCACCTTCTTCAACGACTGGCACGTAATTTTCATCACGATCACACATGTCGAAGTCTTCATCCAGCAAAGCACTGTCTCTAATAAAATTATGAAGTGCCATGCATGCGATAATTATCTGGCTTTGCTTTGGCATCGGATAACTTGGTAAATTTAACAAAATCCTCCACTTCATCTTCAAAACTTCAAAAGACCGCTCAATGACATTACGAAGTGAAGAATGTACAAAATTGAAGACCTCCTTTTTACCTCTTGGCATTGGCCCTTCTCGATACTCCTGGAGATGATACTTCGTACCCTTATACGGTACAAGATAACCTGGTCGGTTTGGGTATCCCGAGTCCACAAGATAAAACTTACCTACACGTTCAATTTAATTTGGTTACTAAAATTGAAATTGGCAAAACATTAGAAGTCAGCACAAAACAAAGCACTAAACTAACCCACCATCTAATAATATGAACAACTGAACATCCAATTGGAAATCATACAGAGTCTAGTAATCCAAAGTAATTATCATCAATAACTAGTTGTCATCCTAAAAGTTTCCAGGGGTTTTGGCTCATGCCATCGCTTTAATCGGTTAACAAGTCATTTAAGAGCCCCACTTATGCTCCACAAGGCATCCTCTTCACGGGAGCTAATTTCTGCCAACATGGACATCTTTGCAATAGTTGCCCGTGCTGTGCCACAGTGGTTTTAAGCTGTTGTAAAAAGCAGTATTTGTAAAGTCCAAAAGTAAGTTCAGACAATTGTATTTGGGTAAGTTCTATCATAGAATCGTTGGTCCTCACTGGGGTTAACTTGGGTAATCTAATGCACATTAATATCTTCATTTGCAACCCCGGTCTCTTTTGCTTCTAGGTGAAGCAGGGTGCTATCTAGCCTCTGACCCCTCACTTGAATGATTTCAGAACCCAAGTCTAGATAGGGTAAACCAGTGGCTTCTGATTGCTGCATAGAAAGTCTAAGCAACTCAAAAAAAAATGACATAGTGTTAGATACAAGTCTAAGTATAATGTCTAGCACCTTATCATTATAACATAAACTCCTAGCCTATGGAAGAATAAATCAAGCAATCTAGAGGACTAGAGATGAAGAACAAATCAAGCAATTTAGAGGAACGACTAGAGATCAAACAAAGCAAGTGAACAGGCTAGGATTTGTTGCAGCTCCAATCATGCCACTGCCACATAGTCTTGCATTGAGTCCATCTATTCTTGAATTGTTTGACTTCATGGTTGAGGCCAGTCCTTTCAAAATATTTCTGGGCTATAATCTTGTAAGCTGTATTTTTCATCTGTCCATTTGGACAATTGCCTTTTCTAATTTGTTCAACACATAGTTCACAGAATATATGTGTGTTTCCTTCACTTGTCCAATTTGCCTTGTCAAAACGGTTCTATTACAGAAAACAGTTCTATCATCAAGAAAAGATCATCTATTACATGAAACAATTTACACATAAAGATCTGATAAATTAAATAGTTACTATTGCAAGCACACATGCTGGATGGTTATTTTTGTAGCAGCATATATAACAATTGGAGCTCTGGGCCTCAACTTTGAATTTTTCAAAAAAAAAACATGCTGGATGGTTACTATTGCAAGCACACATGCTCGGGAATGCACTATGCAATTTGATTATTGAAGCTCGGGAAGTAGTAGCTAGTTTTGTTTAGCATATACATACATAAGCTAATAAAACACACATGCTTGGATTATTGCAGAACCACCAGCAGAAGGTAGATATAGCTAGGCATCAGAAGATGACAACCAAACCATGCATTATCCGATATATCCGATATACATACACCTAACCAAAGAAAAGATAGCATTTCATACACAAGTGTCACCAGGCTTTATTACTCAGTTCAGAGCTGCATAATACTAAGTTGATATTCCAATCCTGAATTTCGGAGGGATTAGTGTATGTCTGTAGCCAGCAGACTCATATGTACCGCTCCAGCATTGACAAACAAACACATATCAAGATTACAAATCTTCAGTAAAGAAAACATACTGAACGATGCACCAGATATATCATATATGTTCAGAGTTGAGACTGAAACTATCTCCTCAGTATGATATCACACATCCACAACTAAAACTTCATCAATCTGGATATATATATCTTACACGTGCTATAGCTAGTAGTGCATGTCTGTAAAGTTTCTAGAACTGGTTGTACCCTTGCGCGTAGTCATGGAACACTGAATCCACTCCAGGATGTACTGGAACAAAAATCACAGAACTGGAACTTACCAACTGGGAACCGTTGTCATCTGCTTGCTCCCACTGCTAAATTTTAGGAGGGGATAACCAAACAGGGCCTTAGCATTCATCTATGCAATTAGTTTTATAATTAGTCTATGTTTAATACTCTAAATTAGTGTCTAAATATTCGATGTGACAGGACTAAAAATTAGTCCGTGGAAACCAAACGGGCCGCGCGATGATTTTACTTCAGATTTAGACTATGTTCGGACTTGCTAGCGCTCGGCTCTGACGTCTCATCCGGGCGCCATACTCGCTCAGCAGGGGAGCAAGCACCCCAGGGCGTTGGGCTTGGGGACGAGCGGCTCAGCAGCGGGTCCGCGCTGCCCCGAACGTAGCCCGTGACATCTCGAACGTCGCTCACGCCGTTAGCCGCTTCCCACACGCATCCCATATGCAACCCTTGATCTACTTTTGAAAATATCCAGATACAACAGTTGCAACATAAAAAGAAAACAGATGAAACACTTGATACGTGTGTCTGAAACACTTATAAAAACACCTGAAAACATTTGAAAACCATTGCAAACATATGCAACATCCATATAAAACACTTGCAACAGACGTATGAAACATCTGAAACACTTAAAAAAATACGCTTGCAACATGCATGCATATGCAACATCCAGATGAAAATACTTGCAACATACGTTTATAGAGATGAAATATTTGGAACATACACTTGAAACATTAATGTATGCCATCGCAACATATGCAACATCTCAATCTACTTTTGCAACACCGATACGAAACACTTGCAACACACCTCCAAAACATCTGAAACACTTGAAACAGATGTTTGCAACATGTGCTCTCAGTGCAAATATCTCGTTAATGCTTGGGAATGGTGTATCGGCGGTGTATGGAACGTAGAGCTTGCCGGTGGCACGGAGCTCGTTGCTCCGGTGGAGAAGACCGCGACATGTCCAGTGGAGAAGGTCGTGGCGGATCACTTCGGTGGAGAAGACAGACCGCGCGCTGGAGAAGGTCGCGGTGGACGGCCGCGGCGGGCAAGAGGTGCCATGGAGAGGGATGAAGACGGGCAGCCACGTCGGGGCGCGGTGGTGATGCCGGCCGGCGGTCGACGCCTGGACGCTGTGAAAGAAGGCTAAGGTGGCGCGGTAGAGCGCTGTCGTGGGGCTATGGTGGAGAGTCTTCCAGAGACGACAAGTGGACAAGAGGATATGATGTTGGGTTGGTGTCGCGGCCTGCGAATGGCGGCGTCTGGATGATCGGACGGCCAGGTCTACGCATTTTCGTATGTTTATAGATCCGGAGTACATCGTGTCCTCACATGAGAGCATTTCTAGCAGTTTCCTGATAATATCCCTAACATATTACATATATGTATTAAGGTATCCCAATAATATTTTTATAAATATTAGGGGAGTACCCAATGTATCTCCTCTAAAGGTGTTTTCCAGAGGAGTGTATAATATAAGAATGAAAAGTGGTAGTTGCAAGGGTCCCCATGATATTAGGTGAGATACAAATCCTATTTATTTGAATGGAGATGAGAAGAAAATTTGGTGACCACAAAAGAAAAGGAGAGTTATTGGGGAATTATTGGAACAAGAAAAAGTATAGCTCCCCAATATATATATATAGGATACTCTGACTACTAAATTTAGACCACTTTAGTATACTTGTAGATTTATTAATGATCTATGATATTTTTTACGGTTATCTAAACTTTAGACAACGCTTTAAAATATCTGTTTGGAATCTTAAGAGCTAAAGTTTAGTGGTGATCATGATTCCATAAAATCCAAATAGGGCCTTCATTCTATAGATGCTAGGTCCAATGATCTAGTTATTAACTGACTGTTGTGATTTTTTTATCTTTTTATATATTGTTTTATTATGAAAGTGGAACTAATAATATGAAAAGAACTTAACCTTTCGATCAAGGGAGATAATACAAGAAGTGATCAAAGGCTCGGTTAGAGGATCGAGCGATAAGGTCCTAACGGCTACAACTTGCCAAAATCGAGTGCAACCGCCTAATCAACTCTAGGTCTTATCCCAAGCTACACCATGCATAAAAAGAGGAACATCTCCAAAAATGCCTCCTACTTGGCCCTCTACTTCCAATTTTGGTAGCGGGTGTTAAAAACCTGCTCCAGCAGCCCCCTACTACATCCCTACTTCTATCGTCCCCCTACTTTTTCCCCACTCACCTCCTACCTCTGTTGGCTTCCTGCTCCACTACCCCTACTTTTTCCCTCTGTTTCTTCTCTGCTCGAGGACTCCACCGCGTGACTCGCGCGACTCCGCTCGGCTTCCATCACGTCATGGCCGCCGACGTTCGCTCGGCCGTTGTCGGCGCCTCCGCCTCCACCCCGGCTGGCTGACCGTCCCCTGCCGCACCAGCCCCAGGCGCGGCCCCGATGCAGGAGCCTCTTAGTACCAACATTTTTTTTTTCAAATGATGGAACAAAGGTGAACCTCTAATTATCTACATAACACTGCAGCAGCCTCTTCTCCATTTATTCGGGTTCTGTCCTAAAATAATTTGTTTGCATAATTCATAGGTCCTTTCAAATATGATTCAGTACACAGGTTTCCGACAACTAACCATGTGCAAACATAATTCATTTCTTGCTTTTTCAGCTTCACAGCGTCAAAGACTCATGCTTCTGCCTTCACATTTCAGTTCAAGCTTCGACAACATCTGGCCTTCAGGACGCTCCAACCATGCTGCTCTATCCACTTGCTATTGCTGTTCTCCTCCACCACAATATGACGATCGAACTACATAGACAAGCATCCCGCATGTTGCATGGTTGCAATGCAGCATTACTGAAGTTAATTTCGTCCTTTCCTCCTCCATGAAAAATTTAGCTATATCATGTACCTTCCTGCTCGCGCAAAGCGCGGGGTTACCGGCTAGTATCTCATATATGTATGTACGTGTGCTCGCACTTCGCACCTTTGTTGGTGATGATGTTTTCAGCCTATATATGTAGATATACGTAGATTTTTTGCAAGGGTTTTCATGATTGCATACGTTACAGTACAAGCAGTGGATTGTGCGTTTAGTTCAGGTCTCGGGATTAGAGAGTTGGACAAGGTCCGATCCAGAATTCCAGATGCTGTTCTTGGATCCGGCGCATGTTTACTGCACTTGTTTGAGCACAACGCAACACAGATATATGTGTGTCCGAAATCTCTGAATAATGAAGGCAGGCACAAAAATGCTTCGGTGCGACGGGGTGCGAGTGTCTTGCAGCAAGGCTTTTCTGAATTTGCCCGTTCCTTTGTTTTAGGAAAAAATCCACGTTACCTCCCTTAATTTTCGCGAAAGTCTGCTTTTTCTCCATGAATTTCAAAACCGGGCAACAGGAACAAGGGAGGTAAGATGAATGGTTTTAAAAGTTGAGGGAGATGTTTTGCCCGGTTTTGAAGTTCAAGGAGGAAAAGCAGATTTTCGCGAAAGTTGAGGCAGGTAACGTGGACTAGTCTCCTTCCGTTATTCTTCTCATATATGGGCTTCATCCTAGATATTTATCCTTATTAATTTTTTCTCTCTCCCAACAATTCCACTGTATATCTCAATCCCTAAAAGTTTAACATGTCACGTAAGCAATCTAGGTCCATGTTCTTTATCAATTTTGTTTTTTTAGAGCATCGATGATCGATCGCCCAACTGTTAACACATCACACATCGCCCGCCCCTCTCCAAACATGATCGTCTAAACGCATAGGAAGGAGCAACCGACCGAAAGGAAGCGGTGTGGGACGAACAAGCAGCTTCAGGCGGAACCGCGGAAGGCGTGGGATGGGCAGGCCATGCTTGGCGATTGGCATGCGAGTATGTGAGGGATGTGTGGAACAAACAATCGTAGTATCTTTTTATGTCTCGTTTGGCACGGCCTTACTTCTTCAGTGAAACTGTTTTTTCTCCTTCAGTTTCATTGGTGGAGCTAGAGCCGTTTTGGTAAATCGTTTAGCAAAACAACTCCATATGTAGAGCTTTTTTAAATATGCTCTCACATAACCCATGCAGGACCTACAAGGACGGGGTGAAGCCACTATTTTTGGCACCATCCCACCTCAAACCTTCATGAGAGCACGATTTAAGGGGCTTCCTGGGTGAAGCCGTTTTGTTTTACCCCGCCTGGCACAAAATGGCTCCAGAAACTAGTGGAGAAGCCGTGCCAAATGAGACCTTACCTTTAGTGATTAAAACGGCAACACAAATTTAGAACAAACATATTTGATAAAGATGTATTAGACAGATCATAATAGGTCCTAGCCATGTAAGAAAAGAAGTGGCATGAAAACCGGCAAAGAAACAAAGCAAAAATGACTAAGTGTGAGTATACATGCACCTGACGGGCTGGCGGTAAAGGGAACAAAAGCACCAAACCGTCTGGGATACGGGTTGTGTGACAAAGTCCAACGTCATAACCGGAGTTTACCTCGGTGGAGCTCCAACATGGAATATGGGTTGTGAGTTGGCAACTGATATCATGGAGTATATCATCTCTTCTCCTTTATATTTTCTCTCTCTTACTTGAGCTCTTTACTTACCTTATTTATTGTTTCTACATGTGCTTATTTGTTGACCTTTACCTTTTATTAGCTAATATGGCTAGCTGATTGGATTAGCAAAACTCTTTTAAGAGTTCTCTTATGTTACTAAAGTAGTTTATGGTTTTTCTAGTAGTAGTTTAAATTGTGTCCTGTGATTTAAATTTAAAATTAGACATGCATTTTAACTCCCTCTTGGATGCTCACGGAACCTTACATACGCCCAGGTTAAATAAGATGCCACTAAATATCGAAGCTCATCTAGGATAATTGTTGGAGGATTTTTTTTAACTACATAGACCTTGAATTTGACTATAAGAGATTGGATAAGAGAACTCTTAGATACTCTCGTAGGACCAGCGTGGTTTAAAATGTAAACTTGAGGCCATATGTTGTTAAGCTTTGGCACAATTTGTATACTCGCTAATAATGTAATATCTCGAGTTAGGGTATCTTATCTATACCTATATCTTTATATTTATATATCTCTTATAATTGTAAACTCTACTAGAATTCTATCTCGACATGCAAGTCATCCAAATCAGTAGCCCACTAGCCCATGTAATTATGGCATCTATCTATTCATGCAAACTAACATGTATTTATTATTTGTCCATGTCTGCATGCCACGTCATCCACTAATATGTATTTCTTTTTCCACTCAGCATACCACACCATCCATTAAAATTCATTTATAATAATTTATTCCTCAATGCAAGTAAATATAAGTCATCTAATGTCATTCAAAATCATTCGCGATCCCCGCGGCAATATGCAGGGTATCATTCGAGTTATTAGGATTCCCAGTGAGCTATGGAAAAGCTATTGTGAGATGTGATAGTGGAAAGGCTAATGTAAGCTATGTGCTATGAAAATGTTGCATGTTTAGTTAAAAACAACTATGATATCCACCCTCTCTCTTTTATGTCCCTTGGAACAATTGTAAAACATCTCTCTGTTTCCACACATTTGGAAAAGTAGAAAGCTGAGAGCTAGAAACAGGGTACAAGGTGCTGCGAAAAATATACTACACGAAAGTAGCTTCCGGTTCTACTGTTTGGTTGGTGTTCTACTTTTTGATAGCAGAAGCATTTTTCATAAGCTAAACCAAAAAACAGTTTGAGTCCACGTGATCCTCGTGACTGCGCCTAACATTTTTTATAGCTTTCATTTTCTCTCTCTCTCTCCGTTTCTCTTTTTTCACAACCATCCTGTCCCATCTGCTTGAATTTTTACAAGCAGAAGTAGAATTTTGTTCAACTACTTTGTTTAGACATTTCAAAAATAAATTAAGTAAAAAACTTATTTAAAATGACTTAAAACTTTTTTAGCAGTACAAGTTGTGATTGATAAGTTTTTTCTAGGAAACTTAGTTGATGAGTTGTTGCAATAAAGTTATGTAAATAAAATTAGTTGAAAATCTGTTCTATAAAGTTATTTTGAATATGATTTTCAATGTTGTCAAATAGTATCAGTGTTCGTAAAAGTTTCTAAAAAATATGAAGTTTCTTAAATATGCTGAACAACGAGAAATCTGTGTACAAGTTGTCCGTAAAAATTTAAAATGGAAGTTTCTGAAAAGAATGTCTCACGATAACGTTCTGGTTAAAGTAATGTTGAAAATGTTAATGACAATGAATTGTCCTCGGAAGTTTGTTCAGGAAAGAGTAAAATAATTGTGTGTATAAATAACTACATAGGAGTATATAACTTTCTAAAATCTAGAAAATAACTACATATAGGAGTATAAACAACGTTCGGCTGGCTGATGCGACTGCCGCAGCCAACCAACAGACATAAGGAAGTAAGTAGCGGTGGAAGGCTTGCAACAGTAAAAAACCCAGCAGCAACAGCTGCTTAAAATCTTAAGCTTACAGGCCAGTATAGTTGTAGAAATAATGATTTTTTAAAAGAAAATAGATAGTGTCATGGCTGTAACTGTAAGGGATTGATCGCCGGTTTTGCTCGCGACCGGTACAGCGAGGCTCTTGTGTTCGCACTGGAGACGTTTTTTTCCATTTACAAGAAACCTGGAAAGTGACGCTGCAATGCTGCTTGAAGCTGCTGCAGCCGTCGTTATCAACTCCTAAGTCAAGCCGGGCGAACATTTTAAAAATTAAAATAATTAAATTAACAAAAGAAATAATTAAATTAACAAAAGAGCCGGATTTTACCCTCGCCCTGGGATACAGGTTGTGTGATAAAAATCCAATGTCGTAACCGGGAGCATACCTCGATGGAACTCCAACGTGAGACGTGGGTTGCGAGGTGACAATCGATACCATGTGATATATCATCCCCTATCATTGATTTTTTTCCTCTCTTATTTGAGCTCTTTCCTTACCATGTTTATTGCTTTTGCATATGTTTACTTGTTGGCATTTTCCTTTTTTATATTAGCTACTATAGGCTAGTTGACTGGATTGGCTATAGCTAGGTTGCAGAATTCTTTTTAATTGAGGGTAAGTTATAGTAGATTAGAAAAACCTTAAGCGCACATATTGCTAGAGTAGTTTATGGTTTTCCTATTGGTAGTTTAAATTGAACCCTACAATTTAAATTTAAAATTAGACATCCAATTCAATTCCGTCTTGGATGCTCACGAAACCTTACATACGTCTAGCCTAGGATTTGATTTAGGATGCCAATAAATATCGAAGCTGACCTAGGAGAAATGTCGGAAGATTTTATTTTTTAACTTCATAAACCTAGAATTTGACTACAAGAGGGCGGATAAGAGAACTCTTAGATATACTCTTAGGACCAGCGTGGTTTAAAATATAAACATGGGGCCATATGTTGTATAGAGCATCTCCAAGAGTATTTCTAAATCTCACTATCTAAATCATCATTTGAAGAGTCATTTGCATAAAAATCGTTTTCTATAATTTTTTACTCTCCAACAGTTTTTTTATATCTCATGCGCACTCTAGAGAGCCATTCTCGTCTTCTATTTTTGGCTAGCGAAAAATTCGGAATAGAAGATGGCTATATTTAGATGATCATTTAGAAAAGCTGTTGGAGGATAGTTTTTCACCAAAATCTCTATTCCTAGCATTTAGAAATGATATAAAGAGTATCTTGGAAATATTGTAAGCTTTGGCATGATCTGAATACTGTGTAATATAATCTCTTGGGTGGGGTTGTTATCTTATCTATATATATCTTTAAAGGATTTTTAAAATCATAATACGTCTTGTATAAAAACAAATGGAGGGAGGAAACTTTTACATGTGAATACAAGGCGTTAAGTCGTAGTGCTAGAATATTTCCGTACCAATGTGATTTCTAGGCCGAAAAAGTCTTTGAATGATCTGTAACGGATTAATTATTTTTTTCTTTAGCATTAGCTAGTATAGTACGGAATACATGATCTCCCATGGAGCAACGATGTGTGGTGCACGAGCACGAGCAACTTGCGACTATATACAAGTCGGCTAGTCAAAAAACGTTATCTCTAGCACTATTAGCTACTCCCTCCGTTTACATTATAAAGTATTTATTTTTTTAAATATATATAGTTTCATTATGTGTTGTGATATATGCTATGTTTAAATACATAGTAAAAACTATATATTTAAAAAGCAAAATGAATTATATAATAATTTATAATGGGGAGAGTAGCAAATGAGAAAACGTTTAAAGAACGGGGCAAACGTATATGAAAACGAGGTTAAACTGTAGCACCAGAGTATTTGAGTATTCCCATGCGGATTTGATATCTGGACCGAAAGAAGTCTTTTCAGAGTGATTTGATTTGATTTTTTTTGAGGGAACATGATTTGACTTTTGATTTGATCTGATTTGATGGACTAATTATGGTGCTTATCTATTCATGCAAGTCGTCCACATGAGTAGCCCACCAACACATGTAATTATGGTGCTTATCTATTCATGCAAGCTATCTATGCGTTAGCACTCCACATCATCTACTAACATGTATTTATTTGTCCTCATCACCATGTCATACTAAGATTCTGTGTAAACAATGGAAAAGTTGTTGTGAGCTGTGACCTATGAAAATATTGTTGTGAGCTATATTTTATAAAAAAATGTAAAATCACTGCTACAGAAAAACTTATCCGAGGCGTTTAGCAAATAGGCTCGGAGGCGGGCGGGCTTTCGAACTGCCTCGGTTAATGCCTGGGATTAACCAAGGAGATCATTTTTATTAACTGAGGCGGTCACAATCAACCGCTTTGCAAAATCGATTTATCGAGATGGTTAAAAGATAAACGCCTCCTAACCTATTAACCGAGGAAAAATGCCTCCATTTTCGGAGCCAGGCCTTATAAGTGGTCCACCTCGGTTAATAAGGCCCAGGCGAGGCCCGATAGGGCACTCAAGTATATATAGGATACTTAGGGTTTCTCTCAACCTCACTCATCGCCTCTCTCTTTCGCCCTTCATTTTTAGCGGTGCTCCTGAGCATGATGCTCTCTCCCTTCCCTGAGCGGTGCTCTCTCCCCTCCCTCCCTCCCTCCCTTCCTGAGCGGCGCCCCTCCCTTCCCTCCCTCCCTGAGCATGGCGACCCTCCCTATCCTCCCTCCCTCTCTCTCTCAGGCAGATCCGGCGGCCCTCCCCCCTCTCTCTCCCTCCCCTCATGGATCTGATGGGCGCGGGCGCGGCGATGTGGGCAGCACAGCGGCGCTCCTCCTCCTCCACCTCTATGTCAACTCCGGCGGCGGTGGGGAGGCCTGATCCAGTGGCGTGGAGGCTGGATCCAGTGGTGTGAAGGCCGGATCCGGTCTCCCCACGCGGCGCTCCTCCTCCACCTCTACGCCAACTTCGGTGGCGGCGTGGGCCTCCTCACAGCGGCGCTCCTCCTCCACCTCTACGTGAACTCCGACTGCGGCGGGGAGGCTAGATCCGGTGGTGTGGAGGCCAGATCCGGTGGCATGGAGGACGGATCCGACCGCCCTGCGACGGCGCTCCAACTCCGGCATCAGCTCCCTAGGCGACGGCCCTCCTCCTCCACCTCTGTGTCAACTCCGGCTACGGGGAGGCCAAATCCGGCTCGACGGTGGAGGACGCGTCCCGGCGGCGGATCCAGCGAGCGGTGGCGGCGGCGGCCCGTGGACGGGCTTGGTGGGCCTGTGGATGGGCTCGCTGGGCTTGTCTAAAAGGATCAAGATGCCCAAAAGGGTGGTAAATTGGACTTATTCTAAATTTTTTGTAATAATTAAGCCCTACACTTAGCCCATTTCACCCTCTTGTGCCTAGAAGTGTTTCTATTGTTCTACCGCACAAAAGTTTTGCACACTAGGTTTCAATTCTACTCTAGCTTGGCAATTCTAAGAATGTAAAGATATGAATTGAATTGCTCAAATATAAATGCTCAAAGTAAAGAGAGGGAGAGGAACACGACGATGTTTTTCTGAGGAATCAGAGAGTCGCCACTCCCCACTAGTCCTTGTTGGAGCACCCGCGCAAGGGTGTAGCTCCCCCTTGATCCACGCAAGGATCAAGTGCTCTCTACAGACTAATTCTTCGACACTCCGTAGTGGTGAATCATCCACAGCTGCTCACAACATGACTTGGGTCATCCACAAGCTCCGTCGGATGATCATCAAGCTTCCAATCACCACCGAGCCATCCAGGTGATGGCGATCACCAAGAGTAACAAGCACAAACTCTGACTTGACCAAGACAAGCCTAATGAGAGAGGTGGATGCACACTTGCTACTCCCTATGCACTAATGAGGTCCTTAATCTTGGATTATCAAATCTCAATCACCCCACTAGACTCTTGCTCTCTCTTGCACTCCAAAGGTGTTTCTCAGCTGAATAAATGGGCAAGAGAGCTAAGTTGGACGAGTGGGGGAACACTCCCCACTTCAAAACATACCCGTTGGGGTCCAAGTCAGCACATTTCGAGGTGACCGAACGCTCATGTCAAAGTGACCAGACGCGTCCGATCAGTAGCCAACTGCTACATGACGCTAGCACAGTCATTAGAGATTGGACTCTGACCAACGTCCGGTCACCACTCATCTGACGTGTCCGGTCATCAATTTCCTTCTCTAGATGCTTACTGTTGTTGACCAGACGCGGCCTCTAGTGTGTCAGGTCACAGCATCCGGTCCTTTGTGAGTGCTGCTTGCTCTACAGTTGCGCACACCTGCGTGTCCAATCCTGACTAGGAGCCAGCATTCGGTCAATGAGCAAGCCCTAGCTGCATGAGCTAACCCTGACCGGACGTGGCACCTGTGCGTCCGGTCCAGCGTCCGGTCATCATCGAAGTCTCCATTCACCTCAAATTCTACCAACTTTGTGAATGGCATTGACTTGAACTGATCTATGGGTTGTCCTTGAGCTACCTAGTGCTAAGTTTGACAAGTATGCACCACACTTAAACCATTAAATTCACCTAGGTCAAGCTACTAGTTCATACCCCCCTTAATAGTATGGCCAAAGGAAAAACAAAGTCTTAAACTACTCCAAGTGTCTCTCCAATGTCAAACGACACTTAGAACTAGTCCGTCCTTAACCTTGTCGTCCATCCTTTGAAAACCGAAACGATTTCCATCGACAGGGGCATGAAAACCATAATTGCCCAATCAGTCACCATTACCATGACCTAACTCAAGTTGCCTCTGCAAAACACACATTAGTCACAGTAATCTTGTGTCGTCATTAAACACTGAAACCAAACTAGGGGCCTAGATGCTTTCATTCTTCCCCTTTTTGGTGATTGATGACAACACAACCTCGAGTATGTATAAAAGATGAGTGGGCTTTCCTTGAGCTACCTAGTGCTAAGTTTGACAAGTGTGCACCACACTTAAACCATTAAATTCACCTAGGTCAAGCTACTAGTTCATACCCCCCTTAATAGTATGGCCAAAGGAAAAACAAAGTCTTAAACTACTCCAAGTGTCTCTCCAATGTCAAACGACACTTAGAACTAGTCTGTCCTTAACCTTGTCGTCCATCCTTTGAAAACCAAAACGATTTCCATCGACAGGGGCATGAAAACCATAATTGCCCAATCAGTCACCATTACCATGACCTAACTCAAGTTGTCTCTGCAAAACACACATTAGTCACAGTAATCTTGTGTCGTCATTAAACACTAAAACCAAACTAGGGGCCTAGATGCTTTCATTCTTCCCCTTTTTGGTGATTGATGACAACACAACCTCGAGTATGTATAAAAGATGAGTGAGGTTCTCAACATGCTTGGCTCATATAAGCAATTGACAATCAGAATAAAGGAGGGTTAGGCATGCTTATATGATCCAAGCCAACACAATGTACTCACGAGTTATGAAATAAGCATAAGTACACAAAGTAAAACTCATTTGTATCGGAGTGAAATGCTGAAGCAAAGCAAATGAGCATAATCAAGTGACATGACATATATATCAAGGTAGAGAGCACACATGTCACATAAGTCTCACAATCACACATATTTTACATATAACATAATGTATGAGAGTAAACGTGAATGCATGAAGTATCACACACAAAAGAATGAGTCCATCTCACGTGCTCCCCCTAAATTTAACATACTCGCTCCCTCCCCCCTTTGGCATCAAGCACCAAAACCTAAGGGTCGGACGGCGAGGTAGCAGCAGACGTGTCGAGCGCTGAGGTGCGGTGAGAAATATGAAACTGAGCTGCATCATCCTCAGACCCTGAACTCAGAGCGGTCGGACCCTCTATCACTAGAAGTGGAGGTGAAGCAGTCTGGGTCTGCTCAGTGGACTTAATAGCTAGGGCGGTTGGTGGTAACGCTAAATCTGTGGTAGTAGTCTAACCCTGTGGCTTAGAAGGTGTCACTGGAGTAAGTGGAGCCACAACTGCCGCTGGCGTTATCACTGAAACCTCAGGGGTGGGAGTGACTATCAGAGGCAGTTCAGACGAAGCAATAGTGGACAGGATTGTCTTAGTAGTCCCTCTGACCAGAGTGGCTATGGTAGGAGTAGGGACTCAAAACTCAGGCGGTGTAGGCTATCTTGTGAGCTCACTGAAAGTAGCACCCAAACTCCTAGAGACAGGGATGTCTGTCACTAGCACTGATGTGGACTGAGTAGGAGTGAAGCCCATGACTATAGGAGTGAAGTGCTGAGCCTGCTTTGTAACTGGTGAAGCGAACCACTAAGACACCTAGTCGGTAGGTGAGGCAAACTATACAGTCAATTGTCCTTGACTCTGAAACCCACTAGGCTGTACAGTTGGAGTCACTAGGGTAGTAGTAGCAGGCTGACCGAGCTGCAATGCAGGCTGGTGAGGAGCAATCCCTGTGGCAGAAAAGACATGCTGCATGAACCCAAGAAGCTACTGCTGAATGACTAACTACTGCTACTGCATGGCCTGCTGCTGCTGCTGAAACTAATCTTGGCGTGCCTACACCTGAGCAATGGTAGCTTCTATCTCCTATGCCTAATGAGCCTGGTCCTACCGCATGCGCTCAAGTATAGCCAGCAAGGAGGGGTCTGTCTATGGCGGCTGTGGCTGTGGTGGAGCTAAGCTGGAGTCACCAGCCTCTCTGTCGTGTGCATGTGGTGGCATATGCGGGATAGGCTAGTAGACCTCATCTGAGCTATCAGTCGGGTCGCTCTCAACCACGTCCTCCTACTATGCCTCTAGCTACTCTAGCTCTGTCTCGGCAATGGCCCTGACGGCTCGGTTGGCTAGGAGTCCTCCCATGACTATGATGTAATAGATGGCTCATATCGTACTATGGGAACTCTGTAGTAGCACCGCTCAACTCAGCCACTGTCTCTAGGACTTCTATGAAATTGCTTGCCTAATAAGAAATGTGATCTAGTGAGCATATGGCAACTAACAATGGCCTCTAAAACCCTCTGCTAAGGTATACTCCATCTCTGAAAGCATCACATCCCAAATGTCAAACACTGTCTAGGAGACTAAGTGATGGACTAGCCAAAGATAAATACGGGTTAGTCCCTCTCGGTAGCCAATCCTCGGGAACAAAGACCTCTATCGATGTTTTACCACCGGCAACCGATCACGGGGTACCTAGGACGGTGATTTGTTCGGAGGGGTATCGCCGTTTGCAGGAACTCGATGGTGAACGCAGGGAGACAATGATTTATACTGGTTCGGCACGTCGGAAAGTCACGGCGCCCTATGTCCAGTCTGGTGTGGATAGTATATTGCACCCTGCGCTATTTGTTGTGTTGCGAGGTATGTTGTGGTTGTGAGTTCTATCGGTTATGTGTGTGTGTTCTTCTGTAGGTGCCGATCTAGGGACCCCTGCCCTCCTTTATATAGTCCAGGAGAGGCGAGAGTCCTAGTCGGTTATAAAGTAGAGATCCTAGTAGGATTATGTGTAACTAGTCCTAGTAGGATTACATGTAGAGAATCCTATTTGGACTAGGTTTTCTTCTCTCTTCTCCGTGGGAAACCTTATGGGTCCCGTATCGACAAGCCCCCGAGCATTTCATGATTGAGCTTCAAGGGCCGGGTTGTTGTAGACTTGTTCCGGGTTCTTTCTTGAAGCGAGATCTTGAGATGGTCTTCTTTGCCTTTTCTTCGGCTGATGTACACTTTTGGACAAAAGTGCACTCAGTGAGTGTAGCCCCCCGAGCCTCTTGCTTGTTGGGACAAGAAGCCAGAGGGTCCCTTTAGTCTTCTTGGTTGCTCCGAGTTCTTTTTTGGTGGGTGCATTTTTTCGTAAAAATTGCACTCAGTGAGTGTAGCCCCCGAGCCTCTTGCTTTTGCTTGCAAAAGTTGGAGGGTCCAGATTCTTGTCTTCAAAAAAAATTTGGGGTTATGTATCCCGCAGCCCCCGAGCCTTCTACGAGTACTTTTCTTTAGAATAGAAATCGGATGAAGGGTCTTGATGTGTTGTCGTTGTTGTAGTCTTGGGTACTTGTATTCTTGGTCTTTCATCCTTGAATCCGAGGCCCCGGGCGTAGTTGAAGCGAATGCCGAGCCCCCGAGCTTAGTTTTTGACTAAGTCGTGATGCCCTTCTGAGTTGTTTTTTATTCAACAGGGTCATTTCTAGACTTCTCTGGTTCTTGATGTACCTCTTCCAGGTTGTTTGCACCTCATCCAGGTTCTTTTTGAACTTGTATGCACCTCATCCGGGTTGTTTCTTTCGATCGAACTAGGTTGTTTCTGGACTTGTCTGAGTAAAATAGCTCTCAGGAGCGTGTTTTTCCTGATCTCATGGCATAGATGTAGACTAAGCCGTGATGCTCTTCCGAGTTGTTTTTGATTCATCCGGGTTGTTTCTAGACCTCTGGTTCTTGATGTACCTCTTCCAGGTTGTTTGCACTTCGTCCAGGTTCTTTCTGAACTTGTATGTACCTCATCCGGGTTGTTTTCTGATCAATCCGGGTTCTTTCTGAATTTGTCTTGTTACTTGCAGCACCTGTTCGGGGTTGTTTTCTAATTGTTCTGGGTTCTTTCTAAGCGCTTGTCTTGGTTCTTGCCGCACCTTGTCGGGGTTCTTTTTCGATCAAACCAGGTTGTTTCTGGACTAGCTCTCAGCTCCCCTTGTCAGGGTTCTTTTTGATCAAACCAAGTTGTTTCTGGACTAGCTCTCAGCTCCCCTGCATGTTAAACATAAAAATATGTTGTAAATGATATTCTAGTTATGGAGTCAGGAGCATGTCCCATATTTTGAATAATCAATCAGGGACGGGCCCCGACATCATAAAATGCATATAAACTTTTTCGCGTCTTGCTCTTGCTAGGCCATGCAAATTCCTCAGGTAGTGTCCTGTTACGTTTAAGCACTTGAATCTCTGGCGTATGGTTCAGAGGTTCATTGACGTGACCATGTGAGCCTGGCATTTGGTTTAGAGGTTCATTGACGTGACCGTCCATGTGAGTAGACAAGCTTCACGGATTAAGGCATGTTCTACCTGAGGACTTTAGCGACCGTTAAGAGAAGACTTAGAGCACTATGTTTGCTCACATGATGATTTTACTTAGAGCACTATGCTTGCTCGCATGATGATTTTTTGTGTCTTCCCTCGTTAGGTCGGTTAATCTCCTAGGTAGTAGCCTGTTACGTTTAAGCACTTGAATCTCGCGTATGGTTCAGAGGTTCATTGACGTGACCACCCGTATGGTTCAGAGGTTCTTTGACGTGACCATCCGTATAGTTCAGAGGTTCTTTAACGTGACCATCCGTTCGAGAAAGCAAGCTTCACGAATTAAGGCTTACTATCCGAGGAAATTAACCGCCGTTAAGGGAAGATGATATGGCCACAAAGGCATACGAATAATATCCGGAATGTGTTTAAAAATTAAAGCGTCACTTAGCTTGGTTCGTGGCAGGGTTGTTGACCACCGCAGCCGGGTAGTCGATCAGTGCGCCGTTCAGCCTAGTAGCTGGTCACCGTAGTCGGATATCGTATCCGAGTTGTTGCGGAGGTCGCATGTTCCTCTCGCTTAAATTGTTTCCGAGTACTCGGACTCCTCGGCCGAGTAGTCAGTCTTGGCTTGCTTGCTATCTGGCTTGGACGACTTGTTTCTTGATTTGGCTTGCTTCTGTGTTGTGGTAGCAATCGGTCAAATGTTTGGTACTTGGCTGCTCGTGACTTGACAGCTTGCTTGTTGACGTAGTTGATTCAAGTACAAGATGATTCTCCCGTACGACCATATGTTGGCATAGTGACGGATCCAGACGTGATACTTGCATGCATGAGCACTCGCATGTCTCTTGTATCTTGTATGTATATGTGTATATATGCCTCAATATTTAATTGGCTTGCATGCTCGTCTCTGATTAATGGTGTGGATTTCTTTCTTGCGTCATCAACATGTCATGGAGCTATAGAGCATGAATAATTTGCTTGCTTTTTTGCTGGCTGGATCCGTATTGTAGTCGGCTTGCTTGCTAGTTTGCTCGGTGCAATCGGACATGGTGCTTCTAGATCAAACTTTGGATATTGATGTGGCTGGATGTCGCAAACTGACATGGGGTCTGAATTTAAGAGTTTGAGTCATCATCGTGACTGCTTGATCTTGTCTCTTGTGTATGAGTATATACACATATATGTTGGCCTTGCTTGCTTCCTCATCCTTGTCGTGCTCCTCCGTTTGGTTGGACTGGTGAAAATTTTTGTGTACTCGTCGTATCAAAGTAGAATTAGTATCCGAATTCGAGTAGACATCACCATGACTTCTTGCCGTAGTTGATGCTGACCGATCCTTTTTTGGCTTTGAGATGTATTGGACTCAGATGAATTGCAGTGCTGATTGACTTCTAGGGAAAGCTCCGACTTGCATGTTGCTTGATCGCTTGTAGTCTTCAGTGGTAGTGCTTGTTGACCGTATGTTGGAGTTGGGATCCCGTGCGGATGTTATCGTCCATGTCGACGAGAGTTGTAGCGAGTTGTCGACGAAAACCATAGTGAGTTGTCGACGAGGCCGACGAGAACCGCGATAAATCTTGATCTTAAGGTCCACCGAGCTCTCGAACGCAAAGCGCCAAGAACCCCTACCTGGCGCGCCAGCTGTCGATGTTTTACCACCGGCAACCGGTCACGGGGTACCCGGGACGGTGATTTGTTCGGAGGGGTATCGGCGTTTGCAGGAACTCGATGGTGAACGTAGGGAGACAATGATTTATACTAGTTCGGCACGACAAAAAGTCACGGCGCCCTACGTCTAGTCTGGTGTGGATAGTATATTGCGCCCTGCGCTGTTTGTTGTGTTGCGAGGTATGTTGTGGTTGTGAGTTCTGTCGGTTATGTGTGTGTGTTCTTCTTCTCTTTCCACGACTATTGCCGTGCTAACCATAGTAGAAGTTGTCGAAATGTATAGCATCATGTCTTCGTCTTTCTTTGGAGGTGTGAGAACTGGTGAGGATGTGAGGTATGCCTTAAGTTTCTTGAAAGCTTCATTGGCTTCTTCCGTCCACTCGAACTTGTCTGTCTTCTTTAGTAGTTTAAAGAAAGGTAACCCTTTTTCGCCCAGTCTTGAAATAAAATGATTGAGTGCCGCCATGCAACCTGTTAGCTTTTGCACATCTTTGATGTTTTGAGGAGGGCCCATTTCTGTTATGGCTCAAATTTGCTTGGCGCTTGCTTCGATTCCGCGATGACTAACCAGGAAACTGAGTAGTTGTCCTGAAGGGACTCCGAATACACACTAGTTTGGGTTCAATTTCCACCTCCATCTTTTCAAGTTCTCGAAAGTTTGTTTTAAGTCCTCAATCAGTGTATCCGGGTTCTTTATTTTTACCACCACGTCGTCCATGTATGCTACTACGTTTTCGCCGATCTGATCTCCAAGGCATGTTTGGATAGCTCTTTGGTAAGTGGCTCCAGCATTCTTGAGTCCAAACGACATGGTCTTGTAGTAGTAGGCACCGAACGGAGAAATGAAAGATGTCTTGCTCTGGTCTTGCTCTTTTAATGTGATCTGGTGATACCCTGAATAGCAATCAAGAAAGGATAATAGGGCGGATCCTGCTGTTGAATCAACTATCTGATCAATGCATGGCAGCCCGAACGGATCTTTCGGGCAGTGCTTGTTGAGATCTGTGTAGTCGACACACATGCGCCATTCGTCCGTGTTCTTTTTCTGTACTAGAACTAGGTTTGCTAGCTAATCTGGATGAAGGATTTCTCTAATGAATCCAGCCGCCATTAGTTTTGTGATTTCTTTTTTAATCACTGCCTTCTTGTCAGGTGAGAATCGTCGTAGCCGTTGCTTTATAGGCTTGGAGTTTTCATTGATATCAATTCTGTGCTCAGCCAACTCTCTTGGGACACCTGACATGTCGGTCGGCTTCCAAGCGAAGATATCTTTGTTGTCCCAAAGAAAGTTGGTGAGCACGAGTTCCTATTTTGCCGAGAGGTGGGCGCTGATGGTTGCTGTCTTAGAGGGATCGCCAGTGCCCAGGTCGATTTGCTTGACGTTGGCTTCTTTTGGTGGTGTGAGGATGCTGGGCTTTTTAGCTGGTATCTCTAGTTCTTCTTGGCTTATTTCTGCAGCAATAGTGGCTATTTCTTTTCTTCCATTGTCGGCTTGTGCTTTGGCCGCGATTTGGATTGCCTGAACATCGCAGTCAAAAGCGCGCTTCAAATCACTTCGAAGAGAAAGGACACCGTTAGGTCCTGGCATCTTAAGCAGTAGGTACGGATAATGTGGTATTGCCATGATTTTGCTAGCGCTGGGCGTCCGAGGATTGCATGGTATGATGAATCAAAGTCTGCAACCTCAAACTTGATGAACTCTGTACGGTAGTTTGAAGGAGTTCTAAAAGTAATGGGTAGAGTAATTTGTCCAAGTGGCATGGCTGTCTTGCCAGGTACTATGCCATAAAAAGGTGTACTTGTTGGTGTAATCATCCCAGCGAGTTGCAGTCCCATCTTCCTTAGCGTTTCTGAAAAGATGATGTTGAGTCCGGCTCCCCCGTCGATTAGTACTTTGGTGACAGTCATACCAGCAATAGTTGGATCTAGAACCAGTGGGTAATGGCCTGCGTTTCCCATGCTAGTCCATTGGTCTTCTCTGGAAAATTGGATTGGATACTGTGACCAATTGAGATATCTTGGAATAGCCGGCTCTGCTGTCATGATAGTCCGTAGTGCTAATTTTTCTTGATGTTTGCTTCTACAATCTGGGGCCCCAAAGAAGATCACTGCTACCACCCCCCTGGATTTTTGGAATCCTTTGTCTTCGTGGTTGTCTTCATCTTTTTTCTGATTGTCTTCTTTGGTGTTCTCCTTACTATCTTTTCTTGTGTATCGATCATTGAAGGTGTAGCAATTTTCGATGGTGTGCCTCCCATTAGGTTGCAATGGGCAACGTATGTTTTCGATGTCATCATATCTTCTGGGTTTGGAAAACTTCTTTGATTTGTTAGCCATTGCCATGGTGTTGTCTGGTCTACGTTTTCTTTCCTGATGTCTGCTATTTCGATGATTTTGCTTGTCTGGGTTGTCTCGGTTGCTTCTATCTAGGAACCTCTCTCGTGTCTTCTCTTCTGCAGTAATCATCTTTTCTACTGTTTGTCTGAATTCTTCGTTGTTTCTCGGATTTTCTTTGCAGAAGTCTTGAAATTGCCACCTAGCCATGATTCCGTGAGAGAAAGCTTCAATTACTTCTCGTTCGGTGATATCATGCACTTGAGCCCGTAGTTCGCCGAATCGTCGATAGTAATCTCTGAGACTCTCATCTCCCTTCTGCTTGAGTCCTTTTAATTCTACGTGAGTGATCGGGTGTGTAATGATCCCTACAAAATTTTCACAAAAATCTCTTTGCAAGTCCTCCCAATTTCTGATTGATCCTGGATTTAATTTGTCGAACCATTGGAGAGGCATGGTTTCCAAGGCCATGGGAAAGAACAAGGTCTTGATGTCATCGTCTCCTCCGGCTAGTTCAATTGATTGTGAATATATCCTGAGCCATTGCCTTGGTTCAGTTTTGCCATCAAACTTAGAGTGGTTGGACGGTTTGAACTTGTGAGGTAGTCGTATTGACGCAAGTCTGTTTGCAAAACAGGGGAATCTATCGTGCGTTCCGGCTTCTTTGAATTCCGATTCGGCACCTTCTTCTGGCCAACTGTTGTTTTGATGAGAGTAATTCTGCAAGGCCGACTGGACGTAGGGCTATTACTCGACCACAATCAAGGGCTTGAACCAGGATAAATCGACTATCTCTTGCGTTCACCGTCGAGTTCCGCATACGCTGAAGCCCGAACAATACTGCCCCCGGGACCCTCGTGGCAGGCTATCGGTGGTCAAACATCGACAGCTGGTGCGCTAGGTAGGGGCTTTCGGCGAATTTGCATCCAAGAGCTCGATGGACCTCAACAGCTTGATCTTCTCGATGGGATCAACTTTCATCTTTGGCTCATGGATCTACGAGGCGGACGATAATGGCAAACTCCAAAGCCGTCTCCTCGAAGATTCGAATCACCATGAAGACTATTCTATTTTGGTGACTACGACAGATCAAATCTCCGGAAGATTCACGCAGCTCATGATGTCCGATTCAACTCAGGTTTTGCGACTTTGCGCATCCGACTCGAATTCAGGCTCGTCATCCAAGATAGAGTCTTATCTGAGTTCTTTTGGGAAACCGAGTTCTTTTCCGATGGGGCTTAAGAATGTGGCCCTAACCTATCAAGAATACAATCGTCCATGTCGACGAGAGTTGTAGCGAGTTGTCGATGAAAACCGTAGTGAGTTGTCGACGAGGTCGACGAGAACCGCGACAAATCTTGATCTTAAGGTCCACCGAGCTCTCAAACGCAAAGCGCCAAGAACCCCTACCTGGCGCACCAGCTATCGATGTTTTACCACCGGCAACCGGTCACGGGGTACCTGGGACGGTGATTTGTTCAGAGGGGTATCGGCGTTTGCAGGAACTCGATGGTGAACGCAGGGAGACAATGATTTATACTGGTTCGGCACGCTGGAAAGTCACGGCGCCCTACGTCCAGTCTGGTGTGGATAGTATATTGCGCCCTGCGCTATTTGTTGTGTTGCGAGGTATGTTGTGGTTATGAGTTCTGTCGGTTATGTGTGTGTGTTCTTCTGTAGGTGCCGATCTAGGGACCCCTGCCCTCCTTTATATAGTCCAGGAGAGGCGAGAGTCCTAGTCGGTTACAAAGTAGAGATCCTAGTAGGATTACGTGTAACTAGTCCTAGTAGGATTACATGTAGAGAATCCTATTTGGACTAGGTTTTCTTCTCTCTTCTCCGTGGGGAACATTATGGGTCCCGTATCGACAACCTCCTCATGACTGCATCAAGGATACGAGCTGTAGGTGTAAGGTCACATGGTGTCTGGCTTGATCCCTCTCCAAACGGCTCAGTGAAGCAAGACCTGACCAAGTCTATAGGTGGTACTAGTCCGCCATGAGGGCGTCTCGGTGGCTGTCTCTCCATAACAGATCTTGTGAATCCAAATAGGAGACTCTGGAATCCTCAATATCTCTCTAGCCCTCTAGCTCTATAGCCTGTAGTCACAGCCTCTGAAGGCAGAGTGAATGAACCTGTGCCTTGGGTCAATCCATAAGGAAGCATAAAACTCTCTGACCTATGATGGAACATACCGACCAGTCTGTCCTAGAAGATCTGCTAGACTTGGCAGGTAGCTAAGGTGGGGACAGATCTACTCTCCTGCAATAGCAACTATAGCCTCTAACGAGGAAACTCTCTATGATCTAAATGCCACACCACTGTTGAGATAGGCATTATAGAAATCTTCCTACAGCACTGTGTAGAACTGCTCTGAAGCACGCTCATCCCGCCTCGGCAAAAACCACTCCTCAAACTCCACAAAATAGAGCTGTTGCACTTGCCTAGTTGTGGCTACCCTCAGGTCCAAGTGTACCACTAGAGGCGGACCCTGTGGTCTAGGAGGTGGACGAGAGCCACATCTCTGTGTCTGAGGCCTCGGTGACACCTGGGTGCGAGTGTGACTGGAGTGTTGAAGTCATGGCTGCTATGCCTACTCTGCCTCCTTTACCTACTGCTCAGTCTCCTTTGGAGGCTCAACCTCCTCCACTCGAGTGCCCTCTGGTGCATCCTCCAGAGCAATACGTCGACCTCCAATCAATATAGTACCAGGAGGACTACCAAGACTAGCCTCAAGCTACTCAACTATGGTCCTTTGAGCTGGTAACAACTGATTGCTAATGCGAATACCACTGCCTCTGCCACCTCTCTCAGCACGCTATGTGGTGATTGCAACTGCTGCTGCTCTCTCTGTCTCTATATCACCTCGCTTACGCTTCTTCTTTGTAGTGGTCTTCTTTGGCCCCTTCCCCTTTTCCTGTGCTATCAGGCGAGGAGGACGCCTCTTATCATCCTCGCTGGGACCACCCCCGACATTCTTGCACTGAGCCATATCTAACACTGAAAGGAACCACTGAACCTAAGAGAACTCACTGCCAAAAGATACAACTGTTGCTGATCACTGACACTCCCCCTAGATCACTGATGTCTATCACTCAAGAGGCTTAGCCTCTGTTCCGTACTCACGGGCTTGGCCCTGAGTTTATCTGCCACTGAAACACCGATAAGCAAACTCACCACCCAAACTCGCTGCATAAGATAGAGTAGGAAGTATACATAAGCAGCATTATATACTAGAGGTGCGATGGACCTTAGAAGAAGCAAGCAATTAGGTAAGTGAGCAGATGGAATGGCTTGCTACCTTAGATCAAGTCTAGGACCTGCGAAAGGATAAGACACTGAGTGTGGGGGCACCACATGGGAATCGACAATGTCACTACATAGACATACGGCCAACTAAAAGGATCAAGCAGTGAACTGGATGTGATTCAGGCATTATAACAAACACCTGGCGGGCGACAAGGGAACTCACCTAGGGAATTATGTCAATTGGCCAAGGGAACGTCGAGGAAGGGCGTACGCATTCGTTGGAGTCAAGAGAATCAACGGTGAGGTCAACGGAAGGACCACGATGGCGGTGGCAATGACCCACGGCGGCTGAGGTTAGGGCACCTAAAAGGTCCTTGTATGGTTTTGGTAATTGAGTGACAACCTAGGTGGACTAATTGTGTTTATGTGAGATACACAATTGATTAGTCCACAGGTACATGTGTGTGAGCAACATATGCCATGAAGGTGGAAATAGCTCAGAGATGTTGCAAAGCTCACACATGTTATGATGAAGGAGCTCATTGCACATGAGACATGACATTGAGTCATATGATCAAGATGGAGAAGATCAAGACAAGACTTGGTTTGATGGACCAGTTGTAAGAGTGAAGGGCAAGTTAGAGGCTTTGGAGCGATGGACCGCGCGGTGGTGAAGCTCGAGCAAGACTTGGCACCGATGGATGAAGGCAATGGTGAAAAGCAAGTGAAGCTAGGATCAATGAACCAATACGGTCATGTGATGATATGAAGTGGATCATATCATTTGGTGATTGGTTGGTGCATGTGTTGCATCAACAATGGAGGAGATGGAATGGAATGTGCAAGGCAAAGGTATAACCTAGGGCATTTCATTTCACCGGTCATAGGTGTATAGAGAAGTTGATGATCGGGGTTAGGATAGATGGCCGTACTACCAGGAGGGGCAAACTTGTTTGTATATCGGTCATCTAGTGTCACTTGAGTGATCTAACTTTGCATCATCGCTAGGATCGAGTGGCGTGGCAAGTTGAGTGGCTAATCCTTTGGAAATTGTTTGAGAAAAGCTAACACACATACACATGGTGGTGTACATTTGGTGGTGTTGGCACATTTGTAAAGGAGAAGAAGTGGAGTTGATGTGGATCAACTCGGCGATGAAATGGAGGCGAGAAGGGGTCACTGTGAGTGATCAGACGCTGGCCTCGGCAGGACCGACGCATCCAGTCAGTGGCAGCAGTTGAGCGTGCGGTCTCGGTCATATGACCGGACGCTGGCGTGAAGAGGTCACCTGACACCTTGAGGCTACGTTCGATCGGTCGTGACGTACGCTGATGTTTTGGTGCGAGGAGCAACAGTGACACGTGGCAGGCGGTGAAGGACCAGACTAAGGTGCTGCGTCTGATCATGACCTACCTGACGCATCTGGTCGCAAAACAGAGGCTCAGGGAGCTCTCTGGAAAGGACCGAACTCTAGCTGGTCTACGTCCGGCCGTGCAGAAGCAGACGCGTCCGGTCACAAAACAAAGGCTTGGGGAGTTCTCTAGAAACGACAGGACTCTGAGGCTCGCGTGTCCGGTCTTGGTGCAGAGGTGTGTCCGGTCATCACTTGACCGTTGGCGCGTGGTAGCCGACCGTTGAGATCAAGCGACTGTTGTTGAACAGGGGTGACGCGTGGTGTGCATCTGTTGATCAGACGTTGGCCGGGTGCGTCAGGTCGATCCGACCGGTGTGTCTAGTCACTCCGAGCTGTGCCTAGTGAAAGGATACAATGGCTCTATTTTCTTGGGAGCTATAAAAGCAAGCATTGGCCAGCCTTAGGTCGGTAGCTGAGCACACTAGAGCCTAGGTGGCTTATGTGGTAGTGCTTGGAAGCCCTCTAACTCACTTGAGCTTGATAGTGTTCATCTGATCAAGTGAGTGAGCAATTCTAGTGCAGTTGCATCATGAGGTTGCATCGAGTGGCACTAGGTGGTCGTCTTGCAAGCTGGTGGTGCTTGTTACTCTTGGAAGTTGCCACCTCCTAGATGGCTTGGTGGTGGCCTCCATCGAAGCCCACAAGAAGCTTGTGCGGTGCTCCGGAGAAGAGCTTTGTGAGGGGCATTGTGCTCACCCCGCGGGAGCCGTGAAGAGCAACTCTAGTAGAGCAAGACACGAAGGGTGACAAGTGGTTCGACCAGATCAAGTGCTAGAGCTTGAGGTAAGCACTCCACGTGGGAGAGTGTGACTTGCGGGTCACCACTAGCATGAGGACCGGTGGCAACCTTGGAGCTTGTCTCAATGGGGACGTAGCGTGTTGGCAAGCACATGAACCTCAGGAGAAAATTCACCGTGTCAACATTGTTCTTCCTGTTGGTTTGCAATCCCCTTACACAAGCTTGTAATTACTTTCATATATATTGTGCTTGTGTAGTTGCTCTTCTAATTAGTTAGCTTATGTAGCTCACTAGTTACCTTCTTACTTGTGTAGCATAGAAGTATCTCCCTTGCGTGGCTAATTTGGTTTATGTAACCTTATTAGTCACATTGCTTAGTTTGTGTAGCTAAGTATTTGCGCTTTCTAATTTAGCATTGGTTGCCTTGTTATTGAGCATTGCTAGTGAGCTTAGGAGCTTTATGCTTTTGCTTACTAGAATTGTGTAGGAGCTCCCCGGTGTGCAAAATACCAGTGGCATAGGTTTGTGTGACCTTGCTCCTAGAATTGGATAGGTGAGCTCCAGCTAGCCTAGCACCTTTGTTGACTAATTAGGATCTTTATAAGGTGCTTATGAACTTCGATAGTGTGGCAGAACCGCCTAATCTAATGCCTCCCAGGAGTGCTTGTCTTCCATTAGACACTAAGCACTCAAGGAAGAACACTAAATTATGTAGTTTCGTCGGGCACACCCCAAGGGAGAACCCGAAAATCCATATTTTTCCATCAGGATCACAAATGAGAGGATAAAGCATACATCATTATTAACCATTTCTCGTATCACTTTTAATACAACATCAGAGTATAGTATTTATTGATTTTAATAGCGGAATATGATCATGTTATCAGAGTTTTTAACAATTTAATTTAACAGTGGAATATAAACATGTGAACAGAGTTACAGTGGAACTAAACATCTATTCATGTCATGATGAACCATTGATATATAAACCATGACAACATATTATAAAACTTTCGTTTATAAAAACAACATTTAGTGAGAGTTATAAATAGGACTATGATCGCAGTGTAAAAGAATCCTCGCTGAGCCCATCAGGAGGTATCCACACACAAGAGTCAGCTCTAGCATCTGCCTATCACCTGCAACAGGGGGGAAATAAAACCCTGAGTACTCAATTGTACTCTGCAAGACTTACCCGACAGGAGAAAAGAAAAGACTCTAAGGATATGCAAGGCTATCTAGCTTGTGGGTTTATTGCATCTGCAGGAAGCATTACTAAGCGTGCGTCCTTATATTTGATTTTATTAGCAGTCATCATTAGTCATTAACTAACCATTCTATGTAAGCACATATGCTACTTTCAAGCAGGTGGTAAGCAACCAGAATCATTTTACCATCTTTCATCTTCTAGTTCTTACTACGGTGCTAGATTGTAGACAAGTCGTATCGACACGGCGGCAATTCGTGAATCAATGAGCCTAGCTGGGTACTCCAAAACACACGCCCCGCTTATACCCTAGGCACAAGCAGGACCAACCCACTACCCTCCTATCACAGGGTCCAGGTCCCCGTCCAAACTGAGACTCCAAGCCCCCGCCCCTGAGTCCTGGACTAACTGCGGTGCAAGGACCTCCACCCAAAAACCACCCTGACAGTCGGTCCGAAAAGAGCCAGAACCTATGATAAGAGAGTAGCAAGTCTTCCCTGCACCCATACCCAAGTATGTGTTTGGGATAATAAGTCTGTGACTTACCTAGAGTCCAATGCAACGGCCGGTCCTTAACCGACACAGACAGGGAAAATAGTGTAACCAAGCTATGCCCTGTTGGCCGCAGGACACAACCTCTTACACCCACCAATACCCAAACCATATCCCTGTCCGATCTCCATTTTTTCTTTCACCATTTGTATATTCCAATTGATAATAATACAGTAATATATTTCCTATCTCTCGTGAGTGACAGATAATCACTCGACTTCTACCGGAGTCCTGTAGCATAGCAATGTACATGATCCTGTCATACAAGTAAGACTCAGGATAAAGATATATATGCAAGTGGGTTTCATTCAACTCCTTAAAACTTAATGCACAAATATAATTTAAAGTGCAGAAAAGTAGGGGTTATGCACCGGGGCTTGCCTGGATAAAATATAACCACAAGCTAGTATTCCATCTTTGTGTCCTGATCCCTGGCACCATCTTTTCAGCTACTCCGTTTGACACCATCGATCCACTGTCGTTCCTATTATGATATGCAATGCGATGCAGAGATAATGCAACAGTTAATTAACCAGGCACAACAACTCTTAAAATAGAGTACATGCTACGAACTAACAAGCTAGCTCTAATGACTAACGTACTAATCTTCGTATCAACATCATCGAGAAAGATGGCATTTCCCAACAAGTGTTTTAGTTATACAATTCCAAGGTGTTTCTTTATTCCATTCTATCGAGTTAATCTTTATTCGAAATAGGGCATCATTATCTATCTAGCAAACTAATTATTCTAGAGCTACAAAAATTACAGTGAGTAGCTAATAATGTTAGTAATTTTCTGTAAAATTTTTAGGGTCATCACTATCCCCATTTTCTCACAAAAATTCCTACAAGCTTAGGTCTTATTAAAACTAAGCAATTTAAATTAATTATGACAACCCTAAAAATAGTACCAACTAGATGAACCAATTACGCTAATAGATAGATCATGATTTTAGAAACTCAACGAAATTGATTTCATAATTTTTGGACAACTACACAAATTTATATTGATTTTACAAGTTTATTTACAAAACTAAATTAGCTAAATGTTTTCTAGAACGAAAAGGGGCCGACGGCCATGAAGCAGCCCAGCAGCCCCAACGCGGCCCGCGTGTAGCGGCCACGCGTGTAGCGGCCACGCGTGCAGCAGGCCAGACCAGCGAGTGGCCCATGGCCCGACGGCGACAGACCGGCCCAACGGGCGCTCGAGCGGCCCAGGCGCGCAGGCAGCGGCATAGGCGTGGGCGGCACAAGCCGGCCCAATGCATGGACGATAGCGACCGGCCGGCCCAGCGCGTGGACGCAAGCGGCCCAGCAAGCCAGCCCAACAAGCCGGCCTGCCCAAATCGGCCTAGCGATTTTGCAAAAACGCCCCATGCTTCTATCTATTTGGTACGATACTGTTCATATGAGTCACAGTTATTGCGTCGGGAACCATGAAAATTCCCTATTTCAATATTCTCACCTTGGCTCCTTCCTAAGGCGTAGCAGAGGAGCTCCAGCCGGCGGTCAATCCCGGCTGGGGAAGGCACGGCGGCGGCGAGAAACCCACCGGCGAGGTGCACGGAAGCCCGCGCGGCCACGGCTGACCATGGTAAGACCAGAGCCGACCCCCAGCAACCTGCCCGTGCGAGCCATGGAGGCAGGCACGCCGACCACGGCTTCACCGGCCAGGTGGGCGACGGCAAGGGTGCTCCTACAGCGGCGGCGCGCGTACGTGAGGAGGAAGAGGAGGGGCGCTGGTGCTACACGCGGAGGAGAGCTTGGGTGGGACGGCGCCATGGAGCAGCAGGCCCAGCGTGGTCGTGGGGCGGGGCATGGCACGGCGGCCACACACGGCCATGGTAGGGAAGGTGGCACACCAGAACCTGACCGGAACAGATGGCCACTCACGGTAGGGCGCTGCGAGGTGCGGATGAGCCGGCTGACCTCGCCGAGCCCACGCTAGAGGTCGCCCGGAGCCGCGAGCCACGGACGCAGCCACACGGGAAACGTGGCGCGGCGACGGCGGCACAGAGGAGGCTCGAGGCAAGGCGGAGCTACGCATGGCAAAGTCATACCGGCGTGGATGGGGCAGCGCTACTGGCTGCTGCTCCAGCGTGGAGCCGAGGGGTTCACGTGCGCTCGCGAGAGAGGGCCGACGACTGCGGGCGCAACCCTGGTGGATGCTCGGCTCGGTAGACCAAGTAGAGACAGGGGTAGACAAGGGCAGGGAAGAGTGGTGCAAGAGGAAGAGCGAGGAGGCGCCGGTGCTATGGGCGGAGGAGCTGGGAGCAAGGGAAGGGTCGCCAAGGGAGAAGCAGCAGAGAGCGGTGGCGTTGAGCTCAGCCCCGAGCTCGCCACCCACAAGAACGCAAGAACAGGGCAGCGCGGCACGAGCAGTTAAGACAGGCTACGTCGGTGGTGACAATCAAACCAGCGTACACGGCGACGGGGGCCTGACACCACGGTGCGATGCTAATAAACCGGAATTGATTGATTCCGAGCAAGGGGGAACGCACCACCGACGTCTAGCGATAGAGCAGGGCAGGGAGACGTCCTGTCCTAACTACGAACAGGCCACCGATCGAACGCAATAGCAGAGGACGTGGTTAGAAGCGAGGTAGGTGCGATAGGCGGCGAAACTGGTGCCACGTCAGCCATCTCGTGTCAGCTAGCGGCACTAGCTCGGCCTCGTGAAGATGACCCTGGCCAACACTAGCATGACGTGAGACGGATGCGGTAGCGGCAGCGGGACAGGCTGCCGAGAAGCGGCAGCGGTAGCGCGGCCGCAAAGGCGGGATTGGCAACGAGACCAGCACGCAGCAAGGCAGCGACGAGGCTAGGCGTGCACTCAGACGTCCATAAGGGTGCTGTGCCATTTTCTTTTTTTTTCTTTTACCAAAATATATGAATAATTATGTAATTACAAATATGTCATTATTTCTTTATCACTAATATCCATACACACATGCATATATTTATTGTAGGTTTAAACGTATACTTATCTATAGAGATACACTCGGAAAGAAATAAGTTTGTACACTACTTTAATTAATATAGCAACATGCTTAACAAAACGAAATACGTGAGTGTGTGTGTGTATATATATATCGGTTTACTAATTTAGACAATTAGCAACATCTAGGCACGAGAAAAATTTCAATCAAGCTCGAATTTAAATTAGATTCAAAAGCTATATATATCGTTCTATTTAATAATGTATTCTATTTTTGAGTTCTCTTCTACTCTAATCTCGCTCTAATTTATTACTAACAAGTTAATAATTACATGTAACACTGGAGGTGTTACAGATAAAGGGGTGTAGTCTTGGCTAGACCGATTGTTTTAATTCCGTATTTATTTCGGTTAGTCGACATGATTAAATTTAGAAAAGACTATTCACCCCCCTCTAGTTCGCCATGTCGACCTTTCAATTGGTATCGGAGCCATGTCTCTTATTTGTGGTCTTCACCGACCCGAGAGGATGGTGGCTTATGGGCTAGATGTTGAGTGTCCACATATTTTTTATGGCGCACACTTTGCACGGTGGAAAAATTGGATGATATGCAATTTTAAGTTTATTTGCCCTCAAGTGTAGTGGATGGTAGATGTAGGCTTTTCTCATGTGTTGGATTAAAATAATCTAACTCAAGCACAAGAGAAATACCTATATCTTGACACCCAAGCTATTGACATCATGTATAGATCTTTGGATGATAGCATATTTGGAGAGATCATTTACATAAAGACCGCCCATGAGATTTAAAGTTATCTCAATGAAAAGTATGGGACGGTCTCCGATGATGATGATGAGCCCAAGAAGGAGGCGCATGAGTGTGTTGAGCATGACCACGATTTGGTGATTGTGGGAGATTGCTCCACCTCATGGTCAAGTGATGATGATGATGATCATACCACAAGATCACTTGACAAGATTAATGATGATGCTACAAGTGATGCCAATAATGATGCTACTCCATGCACACATGATGGTGATAATGATGGATCAAGCTCGGGCTATGAGAGTGATGTTTTTTCAAGCTCTCCAACTACATCACATTGCTTCATATCACAAGGTGACACTAAGGTATCTAATGCAAATATAATTGATCTTGATTTATTTGAGGAGCTTCTAGATAGATATGGTTGCATGATCAAAGCTTTAGAAAAAGATATGGCTAAAACCGAGAAATTGAAAAATGAAAACTCTTTTCTAAAGAACACATGTGAACAACAAAAGCATCTACCTTATGTTACTACTTATTCACATGAGAAGCTAAAATTGGCTCATAAGAAACTTAGTATTACTCATGATAATTTAGTACAAGACCTTGCTTTTCTCACTAAGGAGCTTTCCAATGGAAAAACTAAAACTAGTGAGAGCTCTTCACATAGGTCAATTGATCAATCACATATTGTTGCTAACCCTTATGATGAAGGCAAAAAACATGTATCCAGCTCTTATGATGATTTATTAGATATGCCATGCTCTTCACATATAGATGCTTGCTCTACTTCTATATCTTGTGAGACTAGCCTTTTGAAGGAGAACAATGAGCTCAAAACTGAAGTGAAGAAATTGAGCAACAAGTTAGATAGGTGCTACAACTCAAAAGTCATCTTTGAGCACATGTTGAAGACTCAAAGAAACTATGGTGCTAAGTGTGGCCTTAGCTTCAAGAAAAAAATAACAAAGGGCAAAAGAAAGATGAAGAAGCCACAACAAAGAAAGCTCTCTCATACCATGTGCTATCGGTGTCATGAAGTGGGACATCTTGCAAATAGTTGCCCTAACATTGAGAAGCTCAAGAAGATAAAAGAAGAAGAGAGGCTCAAGCATGTGAAGTGCTTCAAGTGCCACACTTGGGGTCATCTTACCTCGAGGTGCCCAACCAAGCAATTGGTGAAGCAACTAGAAGAGCCTCAACCAAAGTCATAAATTGAGCAAGAGAAGACACCCCAAGAGCAAGTCAAGATCTATCATGAAGATGGTGGTGACTTGATGATGAACAAGAAGAAAACAAGAAGGGGTGGAAAGGCAAGGCATCCAATGCAAACTCAAGATGCCATGATGATGAGCAAGAATGAAGATGAGAAGAAAGACTATGCTCACATCAAGTGCTTCAAGTGTGGAAATACAGGACACTTTGCCTCTAAGTGTCCTACCAAGCTTGAGAAGAAGGCTCAAGCAATTCAAGAGAGTCAAGGCAATGGGAAGAAGCACATGAGCAAGGAAAAGAAGGCTCAATCAAAGAGAAAGTGCTACTCATGCCGAGAAAGGAGACACATGGTACATTCATGTCCCTTAGGTAACACTCCTAAGCCTATTTCAATTGATGATGATTCTATGCTTAGGAAGGATGATAATGGTACCTCTATGGTTGCTATTGTAAAACATCCCACTACTCATACTAAGGTTTTGCCTAAGTATGTTGCTCCTAACTTTAGAGGACCCAAACTAGTTTGGGTACCATCAAAAAGTGGATGAATAATTATAGGTACCATGACATTGGAGGCTTGATTTAATTGATCTCACATTGTTCATCACATATTGAGTCAAGTTATGAAACTTAGTGCACATCCTATCCCAATACCATGCCAAGAATTGGTGAAGTCCAAAAGTGCTACAACATACAGGTGTCACATTCAAGTTGTGGATGATTTATTGGATATGTATTTTTTATGGCTTGCAAGAACTTGAGTTGAAGCTTACAAATTGATTGATCATGAGCTAACTAAGGTATATCTCTTGTTGATCATTTCATTTGGGTGCATATGAGTTGATTGAATTAGATAAATATACAATGTTGCTTGCTATAAGATGATTGAATGGATAATTGTTTAGCAATCAATTTTGGATTGATTTGTGTTGAATAAATTTATGAGATGACTTTTAGTAAGTAGGTTGAATGGATATATGTCTTGTGGAAGTATTCAAACAAGTTGGTTTTAAGTTTGATTCATATTTGATGAAGTATAGCTCAAATTGTTGAAATCTGTCCTATATTGCAAAATCTGAGCTAGCTGAGATCTTAGCCATGTTTGAGTGATCAAAACTTATTGTATTGGCATAAAAATTGGTGTACATAATATCGACTTATGGTATAAGACGTTGTACAAATTTCATGAGAATTGGATAAGAGATGCTTCAGTTTTGGAATAGATCTTGTCAGCTATAGTGCAGCAGTTTTCAGCATGTAATAGTGGTGGAAGAATTGAAATATGGTAGCAATCTAGAATTAAAATGAAGCTCAAATTTTTACAGATGCTAGATAACTTAGTGAAGCACATCTCCACCAAATTTCGTGGTATTTGGATTTGTACTTTGGGAGATATGCATTTTTATTTGAAGAGTACAGAATTTGTCAGAAAAGTGACAATTGTTGGATTGAACTAGAGTTACTTTGATTGAAAGGTCCTCAAGTTGGAAACATGTTTATAAGTAGTTGAGGTACCTAAGTTTGGTTTCGAGATTATCTAGAAGTAAGACAAGCAAAGAGTACAAGGGCATTTGATTATGGAGTGTACGTTGCACATATTTGGTAATCAAATTGGAAGATCAAGATCAAACTCAAGATGAAGATTAAGTTTAAGTTCTATATATTATTGGAGATCATTTGGTAGAAAAAAATGACTTAAGAAAGAATTAAGGTTACTCATCAAGTTAATTCCATCACTTGCATCAATCAATCAAATTATTTCAAGTGAGTGTCAAGAATGGTTCTTGAAGGGATGTCACTTCTCCCTAAGTGTAGGGGCTTGCCGCCTATGTGTAGGTAAACCAAGTGTGGTACTTGGAAGGCTAATATGGAAGTGGTGATCCGAGAGACATTTGAGATGCTTAGTTGAAGCAATCAAAAGGTTTGATCAAGAAAAGCAAGCAACATCCAAAAGAGAGCTAGTCATGATATTTCAAGTGGTATTCCAAATAGTTCTCTTATGCAAGCATTTATCAAAAGATGAAGCAAGCTAACCACAACAAGATAGTGCACTTGATCATATTAGTGGTTCTCAAATCACATGGGTGAAGAATGGATTTCATTATTCATGATTGGTCTTCACCAAGCTTATAATCGGACTTCACATTGCTATTGGAGTAATAAATTGGAATCTATGTGACAATCATCTACTCCAAGATAGCAAAGGTGTCATTGTAATGTGCATGATCATTTCATCCCATACTAGTATGCGATTAGTGCATATAGTACATACTTCATAGGATCATGTATAACAAATGAAATGTTTAAATTCATAGCCTACCACTATTGCTTGAATGATTAGTTGATCTAGTGGTTAGTATATGAATTTGTTCATGAGCTAGTGAACCCAAGTACTTGATTTAATTCGGATTGCTAACAAGTGACAAGTACAACATTGGCAAGATAACCCATATAAGAGGTGTGAAGAAGCTTGTCATTGGTTCAAACCGGACTTGCAAGCTTAGGTAAATCAATTTAGTTCAAGTCAACTTAGAAGCTCATGATAAGTAACAAGAGTACAAGTACAAGACAACAATGCAAATGGATATCTAGTTTGTTTGTTTCAAGTGGTATCTAGACTCAAGTATTTCATCAAGAATTCACAAGTGATGTCTAGATCAACTCACAAGTGATATCCTATAAGTGGTACTCATGAAGATAACAAAGGTTCAAGAAATGGTTTTTATTGATAAATCCAACAAGTGGTTCCATACTAGAAAATTCTTTCAAGAGGTATCACATCTACACGTGGTATCAATCATGCAAGACGATGGTTCCACAAGTGATCCTCAACTTAAAGTGATCATCAAATGAAGAATGCATCCCTCACCTACAAGAGCTCAAGTGTATCAAATGGATGACCCATGCTATCACATAGGGGGAGGTGTCCCACAAATTGGTATCAAGGTCAAAGATCCTATGTGTGGTATCTCAAGAAGCTATACAAGTGGTGTCATTCCAACAATCAAGAGATGTTCATAAAAAATGCAAGATTCAAGCCTCAACCATCTACCCCAAATGCAAACCTTTGCATCAATGAGAAGCACACCTTTTATGGAAATTGATGATAAAGTGGGAGAGACTGTACAAAGATATGAAAGCTTTGGGAGAGATTGAGACAAAGAAGTAGAGGTTGGACATGGACATGGACAAAGAGAGAGCAACATTGAAGAAAAGAAATAGATCAAAATTCTTGGACAAGAGAAGCACACAAGTAGGGGGAGCAAGCTCATGAACTTTGATTGGTTCCATTAGATATATGCATAGTCATGTGCTTGCTTGCATTGCATAATTTTAAAAAAAATTGATATGCATGCTTGTGTGGTGTATGCTAGTTGTAGAACTTGAATAATGATTTGATAACTAGCATGCATAGGATGGTAGCTAGACTTGTATTTTTACATGTGGTACTAGAACCTTGATTATAATGTTGATCTCATGGGGTTTCTAGTATTTTTGTTGTCTAGCTACTCATGGTGCTAAGGATGGTGTTAAAAGTGCAACTCCAATTGGTATCACACTTTAAAGGTTTATTCTATACACCTTAGCATCATTTAGTAGTAATTACTCTCCCACAATTCCAATCTATGCATATGTGCGAGCTTCAAACCAAACACTCTAGCACATATGTAGGGGAAGCTAATACTACCATTTCGGGTTTGTGGTACTTGTCCAAAATCATTTACACATGGTAAAATTGCTTGGGCAAGCAACATGAATCTAAAACAGCTTAATTTCCATATATTTGTAGAGTTGTCAACAATTACTAAAAAGGGGGAGATTGAAAGGTTCTTGTGTGGTTTTAGTAATTGAGTGACAACCTAGGTGGACTAATTGTGTTTATTTGAGATACACAGGTGATTAGTCCACAGGTACATGTGTGTGAGCAACATATGCCATGAACGTGGAAATGGCTCGGAGATATTGCAAAGCTCACACATGTGATGATGAAGGACCTCGTTGCATATGAGACATGACATTGAGTCATGTGATCAAGATGGAGAAGATCAAGACAAGACTTGGCTTGATGGACCGGTTGCAAGAGTGAAGGGCAAGTCAGAGGCTTTGGAGCGATGGACCGCGTGGTGGTGAAGCTTGAGCAAGACTTGGCACCGATGGACGAAGGCAATGGTGAAAAGCAAGTGAAGTCAAGATCGATGAACCAATACGGTCACGTGATGATATGAAGTGGATCATATCATTTGGTGATTGGTTGGTGCATGTGTTGCATCAACAATGGAGGAGAGGAATGGAATACGCAAGGCAAAGGTATAACCTAGGGCATTTCATTTCACCGGTCTTAGGTGTGTAGAGAAGTTGATGCTTGGGTTTAGGATAGATGGCCGTACTATCAAGAGGGGCAAACTTGTTTGCATATCAGTCATCTAGTTTCACTCGAGTGATCTAACTTTGCATCATCCCTAGGATCGAGTGGCGTGGCAAGTCGAGTGGCTAATCCTTTGGAAATTGTTTGAGAAAAGCTAACACACATATACATGGTGGTGTACACTTGGTGGTGTTGGCACATTTGTAAAGGAGAAGAAGCCAGAGTTGATGTGGATCAACTCGGCGATGAAACGGAGGCGAGAAGGGGTCACTGTGAGTGACCGGACGCTGGCCTCGGCAAGACCGGCGTGTCTGGTCAGTGGTAGCAGTTGAGCGTGCGGTCTCGGTCATGTGACCAGATGCTGGAGCGAAGAGGTGACCTAATGCGCTGAGGCTACGTCTGATCAGTCGTGACGTACGCTAACGTTTTGGTGCAAGGAGTAGCAGTGACACGTGGTAGGCGGTGAAGGACCGGACTCGGGTGCTGCATCCGATCACGACCAACCTAATGCGTCCGGTCGTAAAATAGAGGCTCAGGGAGCTCTCTGGAAATGACAGGACTCTGGCTAGTCTGCATCCGGTAGTGCAGAAGCGGACGCATCTAGTCGCAAAACAAAGGCTCGGGGAGCTCTCTGGAAACAACCGAACTCAGAGGCTCGTGCGTCTGGTCTTGGCATAGAGGTGCGTCCAGTCATCACTTGACCGTTGGCGCGTGACAGCCAACCATTGAGATCAAGCGACTATGGTTGAATAGGGGCGACACGTGGTGTGCATCCGTTGACCGAATGCTGGCCGGGTGCGTCCGGTTGATCCGACCGGCGCGTCCGGTCACCCCGAGCTATGCCCAGTGAAGGGGTATAGCGGCTCTATTTTCTTGGGGGCTATAAAACCTAGCATTGACCGGCCTTAGGTCGATCGCTGAGCACACTAGAGCCTTGGTGGCTTATGTGGTAGTGCTTGGGAGCCCTCTAACTCACTTGAGCTTGATAGTGTTCATCCGATCGAGTGAGTGAGCGATTCTAGTGCAGTTACATCATGAGGTTGCATCGAGTGGCACTAGGTGATCGTCTTGCAGGTCGGTGGTGCTTGTTACTCTTGGAGGTTGCCACCTCCTAGATGGCTTGGTGGTGGTCTCCGTCGAAGCCTGCAAGAAGCTTATGTGGTGCTCCAGAGAAGAGCTTTGTGAGGGGCATTGTGCTCGCCCCGTGGGAGCCGCAAAGAGCAACTCTAGTAGAGTGAGACACAAAGGGCGACAAGTGGTTCGATTGGATCAAGTGCTAGAGCTTGAGGTAAGTACTCCACGTGGAAGAGTGTGACTTGCGGGTCACCACTAGCAAGAGGACTGGCGGTAACCTTGGAGCTTGTCTCAATGGGGACGTAGCGTGTTGGCAAGCATGTGAACCTCGGAAGAAAAATTACCGTGTCAACATTGTTCTTCCCATTGGTTTTCAATCCCCTTACACAAGCTTGTAATTACTTTCATATACATTGTGCTTGTATAGTTGCACTTGTAATTAGTTAGCTTGTGTAGCTCACTAGTTACCTTCTTGCTTGTGTAGCATAGAAGTATCTCCCTTGCGTGGCTAATTTGGTTTGTGTAACCTTGTTAGTCACATTGCTTAGTTTGTGTAGCTAAGTACTTGTGCTCTCTAATTTGGCATTGGTTGCCTTGTTATTGAGCATTGCTAGTGAGCTTAGGAGCTTTGTGCTTTTGCTTACTAGAATTGTGTAGGAGCTTCCCGGTGTGCAAAAATACTAGTGGCATAGGTTTCTGTGACCTTGCTCCTAGAATTGGATATGTGAGCTCTAGCTAGCCCAACACTTTTGTTGCCTAAATAGGATCTTTATAAGGTGCTTGTGAACTTCGATAGTGGGGTGTAGTCTTGGCTAGACCGATTGTTTTAATTCCGCATTTGTTTCGGTTAGCCGGCGTGACTAAATTTAGAAAGGACTATTCACCCCCCCCCCCTCTAGTCCGCCATCTCGACCTTTCAGCACCACGGCGGCGATGGAGGGCGTGAGCGTGGGTAGAGCGGTGGCTACGGTGGCTACGCTACGCGTGGGCGCACGGAAAGGTGACCGGAGTGACGTGGCGGCGGCCATAGGGTTTAGGCGAACGTGGCGATGCCGCATGGGTATGGCAGTACGGCGTGAGAGCGGTGGCCCAAGCATCTGGGCATGGTGGCACAAGGCCATGGGCGCGGCATAGATGCGGCGGTGCAGCGCGAGCGCGGCGTGGATGCGGCAGTGCGGCGTGGGCACGGCGGCCCGAGGGCGTGGACATGGCATGGATGCAGCGGTGTGGCACGGGCGTGGCGGCATGATGGCACGGCCGCGTGAGGGAGAAGAAGAAAAGGATGTGTGGGCCCCAGCGTCAGACAAAGAAAATATAGATCTATTTTGCTTTGACAGTTGCGACTGGACGCACAGGTGAAAATGACCTGATGCTGCCCCCCGGAGTCCAGTCGAGTACAGAGATGTCCAAAGAGCCTCAAAACATGATCGGACGCATCCGATTACTCCGGACCAGATGCAGCCCAGAGTTCGGTCATTCCTGTGTTCCAACTTGCCCTGACCAGACGCGGATTCAACTTGTCATCGGACGTTGATGGAACATTGTTCATCGTCTGGTCTCCTTCAGCACTTGCATCTCCTCCTGATGTACTGACCGGACGCTGCCATGGGTGAGTTCGGTCCCTACTTCGGTCCATCTTCCACAATAGTTTCTTCTCCTATCTACGTGATGCTTTCTCCCAATCAAGTCCCAACTTCGATAAGACCAAAATAACCACAAATTGGGAAAGATATGGGAGAGCTCTCTCAAACCCTCAATTTTTTTAAAATAATTTGCCTTTGGCTATAATTCATTTTAGAAAAAAAGCAATAAAAGAGGCGAGGAGCAACATGTGACCACCCAATAGGGTTTATAACCAATAGGAGCTTCAAATGGTCTCCCTATTTGTGGACGAACACAGCGGATGCTCAAAAAAATAACCGAAAAGAAACGACAAAGCAACACACATGTGTATGCAATGCAATACTTGAAAGAAAAACTAGTTGCTCATCAAGTTTGATCCAAAGTTAAGCTTCTTCGCACGTTTTTCGGTGGTTATCTTAACCATGTTAGACAAGCCCTAAGTGCATTACTAAAAATTAAACATGTTTAATATTGCAATGCAATGGAAGGGACAACACAATGTCAAATTTTTGTGAAGTTACTAAGATCAAGCACATTGAGCTCATTCCTTAACCGACAAAACGTAACCTCATCTAGTGGTTCTGTAAAGATATCCGCCAAATGATCCTCGGTCCTTACACCTTCAAGAGATATATCATTTTTAGCAATATGATCTCTAAGAAAGTGATGACGGATATCTATGTGCTTGGTGAGAGAGTGTTGAACCGGGATATTAGCAACTTTTACCGTGCTTTCATTGTCACACAAGAGAGGTACTCTTTTTAGAACTACACCATAGTCTAGAAGAGTTTACTTCATGTAAAGAATTTGTGCACAACAAGCACCTGCGACAATGTACTCCACCTCGGCGGTGGACAAGGCCACACTATTTTGCTTCTTAGAGGTCCAAGACACTAGTGATCTGCCAAGCAAATGGCACCCTTCGGATGTGCTTTTTCTATCAATTTTGCAACCCATATAATTCGAATCGGAATAGCCAACTAGTTGGAATCTAGCACATTTGGGATACCAAAGACCAATGCTTGGTGTGTGCGTAAGGTACCTAAGGATTCTTTTAATAACAACCAAGTGAGCCTCCTTAGGATTAGCTTGAAATCTAGCACACATACACACACTAAACATGATATCAGGCCTAGATACGGTCAAGTATAACAAGCTACCAATCATAGAATGGTAGAGAGTTTGATCAACCGATTTACCTCCCTCATCTAGGTCGAGATGTCCATTAGATGGCATTGATGTCTTGATTAGCTTACATTCATCCATTTTAACCTCTTGAGAAGATCATTGGTATATTTTTCTTGAGATGAAGATCCCTTCTCTCATTTGCTTGACTTGAAAACCAAGAAAGAATGTAAGCTTTCCAATCATAGACATCTCGAACTCCTTCGACATCAATTCACCAAACTCTTTGCAATAGTCTTCATTTGATGAGCCAAATATGCTATCATTAACATATACTTGACAAATGAAGATCTCTTCCTCAAGCTTCTTGGTGAATAGTGTGGTGTCGACCTTCCCAATGGTAAAGCCTTTCTCAATTAGGAAATCCTAAAGGCGCTCATACCAAGCTTTTGGGGCTTTCTTTAGCCCATATAGCGCCTTGGACAACCTATAAGCATGATTAGGACATCTAGAGTCTTTGAACCTAGGAGGTTGATCAACATAGACTAGTTCATTTATGAAGCTATTTAAAAAAGCACTTTTAACATCCATTTGATATAATTTCATTTTATGATGAGATACATATGCAAGAAGGATACGAATGGCTTCAAGTCTTCAACCGGTGCAAAAGTCTCTCCAAAATCTAACCCTTCAACTTAAGAGAACCCCTGTGCAACTAGCCTTGCCTTATTCCTCACAATGACGCCTTGATCATCTTGCTTGTCGCGGAACACTCACTTTGTTCTAATGACTCTTGCATCTCGTGGTCGCTCTTCAAGTGTCCAAACTTCATTGTGGGTGAAATTGTTCAATTCTTCATGCAAGGCATTTATCCAATCTGGATCTTGAAGAGCTTCTTCTATATTCTTAGGCTCAATATAAGAAACAAACGAGTGATGTTCAATAAATGAAACAAGTTTTTAAGAGCGAGTCATTACACCCTTTGAAGGACTCTCTATGATGAGATCTTGTGGATGTGCTTGTAGTAGGGATGAATTTCTTCTATCAACCACTTGAGGAAGAGATTGTGGAGCATCAACATCTTGAGATTGTACCACCATTTGGTCATGGGAAACGTGAGTATCTTTATTTTCTACTCTCCTATCTTTATCATCATCTTTTGGCATATTTGATGAAGAGGGTGGATCAATCACTTGTACATCATCTTCATCGGCTTGATGCCACCAACTAGAATGTTCTTCATGGACTCCCTCAATGGTTCATTACCCACATCATCAAGATTCTTATGTGCTCCATGGGAGCCGTTAGATTTATCAAATTCCACGTCATATGTTTCTTCAACCAAGCTGGTGGCATGATTAAATACTCGATATGATTTAGACTTTAATGAGTAACCAACAAGAAAACCAATATCACAACGTCTTTGAAACTTTCCTAGGTGTTGCCACTTCTTGTAGATGTAGCTTTTGCAACCAAATACCTGGAAGAATGAGACGCCTGGCTTCTTCCCATTGAGCAACTCATAAGGGGTCTTGCCAAGAAACTTTTGGAGAAATAGTAGGTTAGATGCATAGCATGCGGTATTGATAGCTTCCGCCCAAAGATCTTGAGGTGTATTGTACTCATCAAGCATTGTTCTTGCAGTGGTGATTAGTGTCCGGTTCTTTCTCTCTCCTACACCATTTTGTTGAGTGTAGGTTGCGGAGACCTCATGCTTAATCCCAACTTTATCACAATGTGCTTCAATGTTTGTGTTGCCAAACTCTTTCCCGTTGTCACTTCTTATCTTTTTGAGCTTCACTTCAAATTCATTTTGTGCTCTCTTGGCAAACTTCTTGAAACATGCGGCCACTTCGATCTGTCATGAAGGAAGAACACCCAAGTGTATCTAGAGTAGTCATCAATTATCACAAGACAATAGAGATTGTCTCCCAAATTCTTGTAAGTTGTTGGTCTAAATAGATCCATGTGGAGAAGGTCTAGCACTCTTGTTGTTGACATATAAGCTTTGGTTGGATGAGTGTTTACAACTTGCTTGCTGGCTTGACATACACTACAAAGCTTGTCCTTTTCAAATTTCACATCCTTCAAACCTCTCACCAACTTATTTTTCATTAACTTCTTGAGTGAGCTCATCCCAACATGTGCAAGTCTTCTATGCCAAAGCCACCCAAGTAATGTTTTAGTGAATAAGCATGTATTCAAGTTTGCACCTTTGGAGGTGAAATCCACTAAATATATGTTATTGTATCTAAAACCCTTGAATATATCTTGATCATCATCTTTCTTTGACACAACCACTTCTTTCCCGGTGAACAAACATTGAAAACCAAGATCACACAATTGACCAACGGATAGCAAGTTGAAGCTCAATGAAGCAACATATAGCACATTTGATATTGAGTGATCATTTGATATTGCAACTTTGCCCAACCCATGTACTTTGCCCTTTGAATTGTCACCAAATGTAATCTTTTCTTGACCATCTACTTCTTCATCTAGTGAGGTGAACATACGAGGATCATTGGTCATATGTTGAGTATAACCACTATCAATAACCCAATGACTTCCATCGGTCTTGTAGTTCACCTACACACACAAGAGATCAAACTTGTTGTTTAGGGACCCAAACTTGATGAGGGCCCTTGACTTTCTCAACTAGTGACTTAGCAACCCAAATTTGCTTAGGCCTATTCTTGTTGGGTGGACCCAAGAACATAACTTTCATCTTTCCACTATAATCTTTTCTAAGTATGTAGTGAGCATTGAAGGCAAAGGGTCTAGCATGCTTGGGCAAAGGTTGTGGTGGTGGAGTTTCACACTCATGAGCAAAGTGACCTTCTTGTCCACACTCAAAGCATCTCTTTGGCTTAGGCTTTGACTTGTATTGTTGTTGATGTTGAACTCGAGCTTTCTTCTCTTAATTTGTCAAGAACCCAATGCCACTTCTATCCATCTTCATCACGGTGTTCATAAGTAGCTCACTTTGGAGATATTGGTCTCTTATGAACTTGCTCAAACCGGTCTTGAGATGCTCTTTCTCTAACTTAAGTTTCTTGTTTTCTTCTCTAAGTTCATCATGGTTCTTCTCCATCTTGAGTTTCTTGTTCTTTTCTCTAAGCATCTCATTCTCAAGTGCCATATCATGCTTATTGTCAAGATTCTCTATCACAATTGTGTTGGTGGTTGATAGCTTTTCAAGATCCTTCTTGAGCTTTTTCATTTTCATTCTTGAGCTTGACATAATCATCATAGTTGTCGGATTCAACCACTTTCTTGCCTTTGTTACTAGAATCTTGCTCAATGCTCTCAACAATCAAGTCATCACATGATGTGGCTATATCAATCTTAACAACATTGTTAGTAGCATCATGTGGCTAATTTGGCAATAACTCATGAGAAAGAACAAGATTATCATGATTAACCTTGAGATTATGTACTCTTCTTTTAGCATGTTGTAACTAGTGGTGAGCTCATTGTGTATCTCCTCAAGTTTATCATATTTTTCTCTAAGCTCCCTTTTAGAGGTTTTGAGTTCCTTGAGTTTAGATGACACAATTTTGTTCTCTTCTCTAAGCTCATCATTAGCTTTTTCGGCTATGTCATACTTTGCTAAGAGTGAGTCATTCATAAGTTCCAGCTTCTCATTTTTAGCTCCTGTCTTTCTAATGATTTTAGTGTATTGGTTTAACAATTTCACAAGATCATCATAAGAAGGTGATTCAAATTCTTCATCACTATCACTACCATTCCCATCATCACTAGCATTGTCATCACCACCACTACCATCATTATTTTGTACCTTTCGTTCACCTTTGGCCATGAGGCATAGGTGTGTAGAAGATGATGACGACGGTATCGGTGAAGGTAGTGAAGACCCAATCACAAGAGCAGCCACCTTCTTCTCATTTTCACTTTCATCATCGGATGAGCCGCTTGATGATTCAATATCCGTGAGCCAATCACCAACAATATAGGCCTTACCATTCTTCTTCTTCTTGTGAAATTGCTTCTTCTTGTCATCCATCTTCTTGTATGGCTAGTTCTTCTTCTTCTCAACATTATCATCATATGAGTCCTCTTTCTTGCCCTTGTACTTCTTCTTATACTTGTCTTTCTTGGGTTTGGGGCATTGATGAGCTAGATGACCTGACTTTGGAGATGGGCTTCCTTCTACTACTAGTGAAGAATTTCTTCTTCTTACCATCAAACTTGACACCATTCTTGTTTAGCTTCTTGAGCATCTTGGCGGTTCTTCTCACCATGAGAGTAAGGCTTGCATCATCAATCTTATCATCACTTGAGGTATCATGATCAACTTTTGCTTTGCCCCACTTTTCTTGGCTAGCCTTGAATGCCAAATCTTTCTTCTTGGTGGAAGAAGAGCCATCTTGTGGAGTGATGTGCATGTATATCTCATGTGCATTGATCTTCCCCAATATTTGAGTTGGTGTAGCGGTGGAAAGATCGCCTTGATGAAGCACCGTCACAATATGCCCATACTTGTCAATGAGGAGGACACTCAAGATCTTTCTCACAACATTGGATGGTTGCATTTGAGTGAGTCCAAGCCCATTGACCTCCTCTACAAGAACATTCAAGCGTGAATATATTTCATTAGCACTTTCACTAGGAAGCATTTCAAATGAATTAAGCTTCTTTGTCACGAGGTGATAGCGTTCCTCACGCTCACTCTTGGTTCCCTCATGGAGTGCACAAATGTCCGACCATAGTTGATGGGCGTCTTTGTGGTTCCGCACATGGTTAAAGACATCCTTGCAAAGGCCTCTAAAAAGAGTGTTTCTAGCCTTTGCATTCCACTTCTCGTAGTGAATCTCATCACCTTAAAGGTTAGCGGGATCCCTAGGTGTTGGGAAACCTTGTAAGGCGGCTCTAAGCACTCCAACATCTAGAGCCTCTAGATAGAATTTTTCAATAAGGAAAGTCATCTCCCTTAAATACGGGAGGGGGTCCATCCCCGTGGGACATCTTGCTTTAGACGGTTAAGCCTAATTCAAGGAGCACGAGGCTCTGATATAAATTGAAAGGATCAAGATGCCCAAAAGAGGGGGTGAATTGGGCGTATTCTAAATTTTTTTGCAATAATTAAGCCCTACACTTAGCCCATTTCACCCTCTTGTGCCTAGAAGTGTTTCTATTGTTCTACCGCACAAAAGTTTTGCACACTAGGTTTTAATTCTACTCTAGCTTGGCAATTCTAAGAATGTAAAGACATAGATTAAATTGCTCAAATATAAATGCTCAAAGTAAAGAGAGGGAGAGGAACGCGGCTATGTTTTTCTGAGGTATCGAAGAGTCGCCACTCCCCACTAGTCCTCGTTGGACCACCCGTGCAAGGGTGTAGCTCCCCCTCAATCCGCGCAAGGATCAAGTACTCTCTATGGGTTGATTCTTTGACACTCCATAGCGGTGAATCACACACAACCGCTCACAACATGACTTGGATCATCCACAAGATCCACCTGATGATCACTAAGCTTCCAATCACCACCGAGCCGTCTAAGTGATGGCGATCACCAAGAGTAACAAGCACAAACTCTCACTTGACCAAGACAAGCCTAATGAGAGAGGTGGATGCACACTTGCTACTCCCTATGCACTAATGAGGTCATTAATCTTGGATTGTTAAATCTCAATCACACCACTAGGCTCTTGCTCTCCCTTGCACTCCAAAGATGTTTTTCAGCTGAACAAATGGACAAGAGAGCTAAGTTGGATGAGTGGGTGAAGTATTTATACTCCTCACTTCAAAACATATCCGTTGGGGTCCAACTCAGCACATTTCAAGGTGACCGGACGCTCAGGTCAAAGTGACCGGACGCGTCCGGTCAGTAGCCAACGGCTACATGACGCTAGCACAGTCATCAGAGACCGGACTCTGACCAGCGTCCGGTCACCACTCAACTGACACGTCCGGTCAGCAATTTTCTTCTCTGGATGCTTACTGTTGTTGACTGGACGCGGCCTCTAGTGTGTTAGGTCACAGCGTCTGGTCCTTCATGAGTGCTGCTTGCTCTACAGTTGCGCACACTTGCGCGTCCGATCCTGACTAGGATCCAGCGTTCGGTCGATGAGCAAGCCCTAGCTGTGTGAGCTAATGCTGACCGGACGCGGCACCTTTGTGTCCGGTCCAGCATCCGGTCATCATCTAAGTCTCCATTCACCTCAAATTCTATCAACTTTGTGAACGACATCGACTTCAACTGATCTATGGACTGTCCTTGAGCTACCTAGTGCTAAGTTTGACAAGTGTGCACCACACCTAAACCATTAGATTCACCTAGGTCAAGCTACTAGTTCATACCCTCCCTACTAGTATGGCCAAAGGAAAAACAAAGTCCTAAACTACTCTGAGTGTCTCTCCAACATCAAACGACACTTAGAACTAGTCTGTCCTTAACCTTGTCATCCATCCTTTGAAAACTGAAATGATTTCCATCGACAAGGACATGAAAACCATAATTGCTCAATCAATCACCATTACCATGACCTAACTCAAGTTGCCTATGCAAAACACACATTAGTCATAGTAATCTTGTGTCGTCATTAATCACCGAAACCAAACTAGGGGCCTAGATGCTTTCATTGTCCATGGGCTTTCTTTCTTTTGTTTTTTTATTTGATTAACAGAGGCGGGCGGCCAACCACCTCTTTAAGGCCGGATTAACCGTGACCTTTTGGTGGAGGCGGATGGCTTGCCCGCCTCGATTAATTGAAAATGCCCGCCTCGGTTAATTTTTACATAGTAGTGAATGTTTAGTTAAAACAACTATGAAATCTACCCTCTTATTCTTCTTAATATAATGATACGCAGCTCTCCTGCGTGTTCGAGAAAAAAAATTATTGTCTTTTATCTCCCTTGAAATAGTCATAAAACATCTCTCCATTTTCACAATTTGGAAAAGCATAATGCTAAAAGCCAAAATCAGGATCCAACGAAAACAGCTACTTCTAAGAAAGCACATTCTGGTTCTACCCATTTAGTTGGTGTTCTGCTTTTTTATAACAGAAGCATTTTTCAGAAGTTGAACAAAACACAACCTGAGTCCATGTGAGTGGAGCCTAACGTTTTTTATAGCTTTTCTTTTTTTTCCTTTCTTTCTCTTTTTGTTTCTCTTTTTCACATCCATCTTGCCTATCTACTTAAATCTTGTTACAAGTAGAAGTAGAATTTTGTTCAACCACTTTTTTCTTGACATTTTTAAATAAATTAAGTAAAACTTTATATTAAAAAATGACTAAAATTTTTTTACTACTCCCTCTGACATGAAAAATATATATATAGTATTAATTAAAGCATTCAAAATTTGTCCTAAATTTTAAGGAATTAACTCCCAGAAAGCACCTACTACATGTGTACCCCTACCATAGTGTCTATATCAGGCTTAAAATATAGTAAGCATAAGATTTATCTATAGTTAAAGGAGGACTACATGTGTCATTTGTATTACCGTATAGTCTATCATAGAATTGCTAGGGTATTTAGGATGGAGGGAGTAGTACATGTTGTGATTAATAAGTTTTTTTTGATGAGTTGTTGTTAAAGAAAATTAGTAGAAAAAGATAAACTTATTTTGAATATGTTTTTTTTAAGTTGTTGAATAGTATTAGTTGTTCATAAAAGTTTCTAAAAATATGAAGTTTCTTAAATATGCTGAACAACGAGAAATATGTGTACAAGTTGTTCGTAAAAAAACAAAATGAAAGTTTCTGAAAGGAATTTCTTGTGATATCGTTCTAGTTAAAGTAATGTTGAAAATGTTAATGCTAATGAGTTGTCCTCGGAAGTTTGTTCTGGAAAAAGAGTAAAAGAATTGTGTGTAGAAATAATTAAATAGGAGTATATAACTTTCTAAAATCTAGAAAATAAACTTAGAAATTACTTCAGCTGGTTGATTGCGGCTGCAGCAGCCAACCAACCAACATGAGGAAGCAAGTAGCAGTGGAAGGCTAGCATCAGTAATTAAAAAACCAGCAGCAACAGCTGCTTAAATCTTAAGCGTACAGGCAAGTATAGTTGTAGAAATGATGATTTTTTTAAAAGAAAATAGATAGTGTCATGCTGCAAGGGATTGACCGCCGGTTTTGCTCGCGACAGGGACAGCGAGGCTCTCGTGTTCGCACTGGAGACGTTTTTCCATTTATAAGAAACCTGGAAAGTGACGCTGCAATGCTGCTTGAAGCTGCTGCAGCCGTCGTTATCAAGACAACAACGCCTACGAACCAGTAAGTCAAGCCGGGCGAACATTTTTAATTAATTAATTAACAAAAGAGCCCGATTTTACCCTCACCCTCGGGCTGTGCGCCGTAGCAAATCCTTCGTGTTGGAAAACGGCAGCTGTCGCTTGTCCGGCAACGAGTGGGCAGTTAGTTTCTTTTCTTTTCTTTTTGGCCCCCGACACGCCCTGAAAACAAATGGCAGGCCCATGGTCCGTCCTGCACGGCTGCACCACAGTAGGTAGCACGTCTGCACGTAGCAGAGGCTCCACTCAGTTTCAGAAAGAGACGGCACGTAGCAGAGGCTCCACTCAGTTTCAGAAAGAGACGGCATTTGTATACGGCTCATGCATCGAGTGTTCCTGGACTCGGAGAATTGTTAACCGAATGATGCCTAGCTTTTGGCCTTGCTTAGATCGCAAGTTTTTTCGTTCTCTTTGTCGTATCAAATCTTTGACACATGCATGGAGTATTAAATATAGATAAAAAAATAATTAATTACACAGTTTGATTATAAATTATGAGACGAATTTTTTGAACCTAGTTAGGCCATAATTGAATAATAATTATTAAATACAAACGAAAGTGTTACAGTGTCAAATACTAATTTCTAACCCCTGTCTAAACCAGGCCTTTGTGCTAGTAGAACTCGTGGTTGCTGTAGTTCTCGAGGTTGGACTGCTGCTTCAGTCAAGGAACAACTGTTGAAGATAACGGTTTTTTGCTGTGGCAACTGGCAACGAACTTGCATAGGGAATACGGTAATGCTCTGGCTCATGCATCAAGTGTTCCTGGATTCGGAGAATTGTTAACCGGATGATGCCTACCTTTGTGCTAGTAGAACTCGTGGTTGCTGTAGTTCTCGAGGTTGGACGGCTGCTTCAGTCAAGGAACAACAACTGTTGAAGACAACGGTATTTTTTGTGTCAACTGGCAACGAACTTGCATAGAAAATACGGTAATGCGCTGTTCAGGACGTTCCTCCGGACAGACGGACCTGTTGTTGCCCGCAATGTCCACGAGGCTTTTTTATCCGCTCCTACGTGACACCGCTCGCGCCGCTTGCTCGCATAAAAAAAAAGAGTTAAATGCACGGTAGGTCAATTAACTTTTGATCGTGTGTTATCTAGGTCTATCAATTTTTAAACTGCATTTTTTGATCCATTAACTTTTGGTGGTGTGTCATCCAGGTCCATCAACTTTTAAACTGTATTTTTTGGTCCATTAACTTTCGGTGGTGTGTCATTCAGGTCCATCAACTTTTAAATTACATTTTTAGGTCCCTCAACTTTTTAATTGGTTCACCGTAGGTCCATACCCCTTTGTTTAGCGAATAGATCTGGCATTGCACGTCAAAAAAGCAGCCACCGTGGAGTACAGGACGAGATCACCATCTGAAGATAATCTTCAATACGAAGAATCTGATGGGATCACCATCTAGGGTTTCTCGAGCGACGGCTCGACGGGGAATAAACTCCACAATAAAATCCAGTCTAATCTACCCGGTACAAGGCCGAAGCCCACGTATATAAGCCTTGCAGAGCCACCGACTCAAACAAAACTCGAACTTTGCCAGCCCAACTAGGACCGATTGACCCTAAGTCCCTGATTCGGCTAACATGCACGGCACGTCCAAACACAACCACCAATTTGACTCACGTAGGCACTAAAAGCTAGATGTTAGATAAAAGATCGTGTGTCACAACTGGATAGGAAACTAATGCATGGAAATAATAAAATACTATAGCAAGGATGCTAATCACGTTGGGAAAATTCCATTAATGATCTCCACCTCTTTAGAATTAGTACTGATGTATTTTGTTGGCTTCATTTTCTCCTCCTTTCCATGCAATAATAAGGCACCTCTATAAAATATCTTTGATAATAATTCAATAGTTGTAAATCTCTCTATGTCCACAATATATTTATCCTTAAAAATAATAGTCCTAAATTTAAGACCAGAGGATATTAACGAATTACTAGCTGCTACATTTGAATTATTGCTAGACAAGTCTCCATGAACATCTTGAGGAGCTATGGACTCATCACCTACTCCACGGTGGCTGCTTATTTGGCGCGCCGTGTCGGATCTATTCGCTATAAACAAAGGGGTATGGATCTACGGTAAACCAATTAAAAAGTTTAGGGGCCCAAAAATATAATTTGAAAGTTGATGGACCTGGATGACACACCACCAAAAGTTAATGGACCAAAAAATACAGTTTAAAAGTTGATGGACCTGTATGACACACCATCAAAAATTAATGGACCTAAAAGTGCAGTTTGAAAGTTGATGAATCTAGATGACACACCACCAAAAGTTAATAGATCTACGGTACATTTAACTCAAAAAAAAAACCATCAACGCGCACTTCGCTTCGTACTCCGCGGCTGCCGCAGGCGACACTGCCGCTCCCACCCCGCCGGTCGACGCCACTGGCCAAGCACCATCCGCGTCTCCGCCCCAGCCTCCCCTTCCTCTCTCTTTGCCCACACCGCACGTGTATACGAAAACGTCCAAGCTATCAGCCTAGGAGCCATCAAGGAGGAGGCCCACGAGGGCCGAGGCGGTTGATTAACGTGAAGACCAAGGCAAGCCAAGAATATTTAAGATAGGCTTATCTGGACGATAGCTATGATCAATCTGTTACGCATTCCATGTAACAAACTAGGAATCCAATCTGTTAGTCCGATCACCCTCATTATAACCCTACCTCCTTTGTCTATATAAAGGAGGACAGGGACCTTGCGATTTGGGATCCATCTCCTCTCATTCCGGTCTACTACGTAGCTAAGAGCAACAACCCCTATAATTGAGCATACCAATACAAGAGCATCAGCAACACCACTTGAGTAGGATTTTATGTGCACTGCAGTCTGAACCAGTATAAATTCTTATGTCTCATCTCGTGTGCTACAATCTGATTCCGTCTACACGATCACGTTGCTAGGCATCGTCGGAGCTAATTCATCCGACAATCTCTCTCTCCCTCTCTCGACGTGGCCCAAAGCGCGACCACCACCGCGCGCTGCGCACGGCTAGCCCGATGATGTCCTAGCCGTGTGGCGTAGCCCCCCGGTGGGGTGGCCGCTCGCCTGCATTGCGTGCTTCCACCGCACTCTGCCTCGCTGCTCCTTCTACCAGATCCACTGCGTGATGAGACATCCGACGGTGGGGGGGATTACGGCGGCGACTACGGGGGGCTACGTGTCGAGCCCACGATACTAGCGGCTATGAAGGGGTCCCCGCCGGCCTCGTAGCAGGCGGAGTCCATCTAGTTGATGGTGGCGACGACACGGCTGCCTTCGTTGAACTCCACACGCTGGCGAGCCTCCATTTTGCAAGCAGCAAGGATATATTGCAATGTGCTGAAAACGCATGTTGCAAGTGTATGTTTCAAGTGTTTCGGATGTTTTATAGGTATGTTACAATTATTTCAGATGAATGTTGCAAAAGTAGATCAGAATGTTGCAATGGGTGTATATGTTGCAAAGGTCTGTTCCCAATGTTTCATCTGTGTTTTTGGACGTATTGTTGCAAGTGTGTTTATATGAATCTTGCATACATTTCATACATATGCTGCAAGTGTTTTAACTACATATTACGTATGTTTGCAATGGTTTTCATGTGTTTTTATAAGTGTTTCATAAGCATGTTTCAAGTGTTTTATTTGTCTTCAGGCATATGTTGTAAATACTTTATCTGAATATTTCAAAAATAGATCAGATGTTACATATGTTGCAATGCGCGTGAGAAGCAGAGGCGACACGAGCCATCCCCTCGCACGGTCTGGCAGCGGGCGGCGTCTGGGTGGCGGGGGCCCAGATCGTGAAACCCAGTCATAGGCGGGGGCGTGCTGGGTTTTGTTTTTTTTTTTTCGAGCGCAAGCGTGGATTGCTAGTACTGTAACGCGGGTACGCGGGCGAGGGCCTCGGACAGGACGACCGGACGCTAGCGGTCCCGTAAGAAAAAATCCGTTTGTTGGCCTTGCATTGGCCAGATAGCTTTAAATTGCGGGTGTATTTTTTACAAGCTCAAGCTCGACTGTTACCGTCCACGTGAATCTCAATCTATCATCGTGTCCGTATTGCGTTCCAGCAATTACCTGTCCCACGTAGGAGTCCATGTAGCACTGTGCTTGGCGTTTACTAGCTCAGTGAAATAAAAGATCACTTTAGTCCGTGTTTAATTTCTCCCCTAAAATGTATGTCCTATCCCATCGAATATTTAACACATATATAGAGTATTAAATATAAACTAAAAAATAACTAATTACATAGTTTACGACTAATTTGCGAGACGAATCTTTTAAGACTAATTAGTCCATGATTTGACAACGTAGTGATACGGTAACACATGTTCTAATGATAGATTGATTATACTTAATAAATTCGTCTCACGAATTACTGAAAATTTTTATAATTTGTTTTTTTTAGTGTCCGAACATCTCATACGACACCCCTATGACACCTTGAAACTTTACTGCCTGATGCCTGAATTTAAACCAGCCTTCCTATCAAAATCGGGGTGAAAATGAGCTGAACCCGAGCAAAGACAATGCCAAAATCTCGATCGGGGCGATGATTCCTTCTATCCCTACGAGGTGGGCCATCCAATCGCCATCGGTCACCAGAACCAGTCCGTATAAATAGCGATTGGCCCCATTCCAGACGCAGACATCGTCGTATTATAATCCCCTAGATTCTCAAACCTACGCCAGGCAGGGAGAGGGGGGCCTGCAGCAGCTGCAGGGCAGCAGGGGCCCTCTCCTCCTCTATAGTATTCTGCCACGCCCTCCAATCCCTCAACAACATTTTGAGCCACGCGACGCGCGACGCTGCCTGTTGGATCCGCCCGTGAAGAAATCTCTGCGTCGGCTCATGCACGCGGCGCCGGCCTCCCTCTTTGCCCACCCCTCTTGGCCTCTTGCGAAAATAAGAATTCCGGTTGCATCCCCGTCTCCAATCCATGAGCGGTCGATTCGATTTAAATAGGGGACAAAGATCGGGCGCAGGTGCTGGCACGCATCAGGTTTGATTTTTTGGTGCTATCTCCTTGTTCCCTCGGATTGTCCTTCTCGTTGTCGCCGCCGCCGGCCAGCGATACCGAGAGGTTAAGTGGGGAGGGGCATCATGGACTCGCACAAGGGGGCAGCAGCGGGAGGCGGGGGCGAGGTGAGGCGGATCAACGTGGTCTACTTCCTGAGCCGCGGCGGCCGGACGGACCACCCGCACCTCTTCCGCGTCAACCACCTCAACCGCGCCGGCGGCGTCCGCCTCCACGGTACGTTCGTCGGCCGTTCTTCCTCCATTTTCAGATCCATTTTTGCATCTACTACGTGCGATCGTCGATCAATGCCGCTCATTATTCTTTGCCGTTTGTGCCGAATCGTTTTGTTCGTTCAGATGTCAAGAGGTGGCTCTCCGAGCTGCGCGGCAAGGACATGCCGGACAATTACTCCTGGTCCTACAAAAGGTAGTAGTATATACTATGATGATCGATGAACCGCAGTGCAGCATTTCTGCCTTCCTATAAATATGACGAGGATTTTCTTTGGTTGCCAGTTAATTCATTTCTTTCTTTGGCTGTGTCGATCTGTATTGATTGAATGTTACTAATTTCTTGATCCATGTCGATATTATTCTGTTAGACTAGAGGTTCTAGTCTATTTAATTTCCATATATATACATAATCCTCCCATTATTCCTCATCACCAGGAAGTACAAGGCCGGGTACGTGTGGCAGGACCTGAAGGACGACGACCTCATCACGCCCGTCTCCGACAACGAGTACGTGCTCAAGGGCTGCGACGTCCGGGGAACACCTCCTCCCTGCGTCCAAGCGCCAAGAAGGACTTCTTCCTTAGGTGACTCATCCACGCCTGAATTTCCATTCCATTTTGTTTCTATCTAGCCTAGGTTTTCTCATCATTCAATCTTTTTGTTTTGCGGAATGGTTTTTGTTATTATTTCTGCGTTGAGGTTAACAATTCGACCCGCTGTCGTTTATACCAGGCGAGAAGAAACGCAAGGAGGAAGAGGAAGACGTGACGCCGTGCAACGACGATCAGAACGGCCCCGTGGAGGTGGTACTGACGACACCTGACTCCAACGAGAGCTCCCCGAAGCCGCCGCCGCCTGCGGACCAGGACTCGCCCGGAGGCTGCGAGTCGGCGCGCCGCAGCACGGCCCCGTTCAAGGTCGAGAAGCCGCAGGACCTCGACGAGCAAAAGCATCAGGAGCAAGTGGTGATCAAGATCGAGGTGTCACGGTCACAGAACCACCAGCGGCAAAAACACGAGGACAAGGAGGAGGAGGACGAAGGAGAAGCGGCAGCCGAGAAGACCGACACCAAGGCTGCGGCGGTAGAGGAGCAGCCGCAGGGAGAGGGAGCGGCGGGGGGCGTCAGGGGCCACGCGCACGCGGTGGGGAAGCAGGCGCGGAGGATGCGCGTGGCGCGGGCGCTCCACAACATGCTGACGTGCGCGCGCGCCGACGCCGACGACGCCGCGCTCCGCCCCCTGGCGGCGCGGCGGCAGGACGGCGGCGGCGGCGACTCGCCCACGCTGACGTGCCCCGGCATGGAAGGCTGCGGCCTACGGTGAGTTGTTGGAAACGCATATTCACGTCACGCGGCACACAAGAATCGGTCGGCACGCAGGCCGATCCAATTCGATGGCTTGGTTTGGTTAGTTCCTTTTTGCTAACTTTTGCAAGCGCGTACGTGCGTGCGTGCGTGGCAGCGTGAGCCGGAACCGGAAGGCGGCGAGGCCGCCGAAGGGCGGCAAGGAGAAGCAGCAGCGCAAGCGAGACGGCGAGAAGAAGCACGACTCAAACAAGCCGGCCACCCTGCCGCGTTGCTCGTAAGTGCCGCTGCCTGCGATGCTTCTGTTGTTCACTACTGGCTGTGTGTGCTTGTTTAATTTCTCGTTAACCTGATCGATTCGGTTCGGTTCTGAGTTCTGACCCCGTTGCATGCTGGTCGCTCGGTCTCGCTGTGATTTGGCCAATCGGGTTTCATTCATGTGCTCAATCGGTTCCGTTCAGCTCCGCCTGCCCGTGACAGCAAGGGAAGAGATTCTGATTCTCTTTACTAGACTAGATACTAATCCAGTAGATGGCGATAAATTGCCAGGTCCGTACTGTTTCATTCGTGGATCTTGTACAAGGTAGGGTCAAGTTATCCCGTGCGAGTAGAAGACGAATGAGGGTGCATTTTTAAACATTCAAATTTATTCGTAGATTCTTCTTAGGTTTTAATATAGGAGTATAGGAGTATATTATCCAGTGACAAGAACATATACCGATACTGACGTGCTAACAGCTTCCCGTATTAGAACCCCACTGATCCAAAACACATGGTCAGTCGATAAGGCCTGCTCACCTAGTCGACCAGGCTGAACGACTACTGGTGTACATTTCTGAATTTGGTGTGTCTGAATTTTGCTTGGCCGTGCTGTTCGGTTCTGCTCCCTCTCTCCCAAATTATTTGTCGCTTTTAGTTTTCGTGCCGCAAGTTTGACTCGATTTGTAGAAAATACGTGCAACATTTATATCTCTAGATAAATTTATTAAAAACTAGATTAAAAAATCTTTCCAATGATACTAATTATGTACCATAAATATTTATATTTTGTCAAAGTTGTTTCTCGGGAAGCGAAAATGATAGATATTTTTTGGACGGAGGGAGTAATACCCTGAGCATTGGTGTGTGTTGCAATTAGTAACAGGTTGTCAAGCAGAGATTCTCCACGTAGTATTAATAATACGATATGCCTGCCGTCTCACGTACGCATGTTTTTGACAACGTGGATGGATGCAGGCAGTGCGGGAAGGAGTTCAAGCCGCAGGAGCTGCACTCGCACATGCAGTCGTGCCGGGGCTTCAAGGAGCGGATGAGGAGCAGCACCAGCGCCCGGCCCAGCACCGACAGGAGGCGCAACTGGCCGACCGCCGGTCACTACTCCTCGGAGTCGGAGCGGCCGTCCTCAGCCTCCGCCGTCTTCCTGCTCACGGAATCCTGACGGGATCGTCATTCGTCAACTGAACTGATTGCTCTTCTAGCTGATCTCAAAAATGAATTCAATACACTAATGTTGCGGAATGGGATGTACATCGTGCGTGCGGATCGAATGAAGCGACGTTGTTAGGATCATTTTGTCTAGTTCTGGCAGTGTGCAGCAATACATATATATATACCTGTTTGTCTCGACATTTTGCTTGCTTCATCTGTGAATAAAAAATAGATGACTTTCTGTATTTGATCGCCTCTGCGCATCGATGTTTGGGTTAACAGTGTGTGCTTGCTGCTTTGGACCGTTCCTAAGCTTTCAGGTAGCCAGCGCAAGTAAATATAAATTTTTTAGATCAGGCAATAGTCACTGCTGTCTAAAGAAGAAGAGGAAAGAACGATGAAAGAGGGATGCAGACATTTAAAAGGCGTGGCGCTACAACTTTTTGGCTCCAGTGAGTGGAAGAATCTCAAGAGGATAGGAGTTTAATGCATGTGTGTTTTGATCTGTCTTCTCTTGAAGCTGGGAGTTCAGTGTTGTCTGGTTGGTGTTCAGTGGAGCTTTGGACATCTTGTTTTGTCACCTGTGTTTGTCAGGTTAGTCCGATTAGCGGAAACTTGTCAGGTTTGTCTGGTTGGGGTTCAGTGGAGCTTTGGACATTTTGATTTGTTGCCTTCTAATGTAAGGTCACATGTGTTTGTCAGGTTAGTCCGATTAAAGGAAACTTGTCAGGTTTGCCCGCCTAGCGGAAACTTGGGCTCAATCCCTTTCTTGTAAGTTTAAGCCATAAGCATTCACGGCTGAATGTGAAGGCTGGAATCTTTTTTCCGTAATCTAAAAAAAAGTAAATATAAACTCAACCGGTCCTTCGGATCATGCCATGTGTTTGTCTTGAGTTCTAACGGTCATCACTCATCAGATACGGTGGTGTGTGGCAGCGCAGTTATTTTTGCTAAGCCAACAGCGCGTGGAACAATTACGTGCATTCGTGTATAGTACTACAATGGTTCCATCATGACGTACGGTGCGGGGGAGTAGCAGCTACGAGCCTACGACGACATGTAGGCACGAATCGTGAATTCGTGACGGAGCACGTAGGCAAGCTACGGCCGGCCGGCCGGCCACTCTTCATGTAATTGTCGGCGGGGCGCGAAGAGAGGACCGAGCCCGGCCAGGTGGACGTCGGCGTCGGCAGCACGATGGGGGAGGGGCAGAGGGAGGGCGGCCGGCAATTAACCAGCGCGCGGAAGGCAAGAGGCAGAGCGGGGAAGTGTGAGGGATGCCCTCATGCCCGGGCGGCCGGGCCACGCCCACGCCACCATTCCTGCCGGCGCGTGTGGTTTCGGCTCGGCGGGACCCATTTTACGTGAGAAATCACGTAGCAGTTGCATCATAAGTTCATCATAACCAAACAAACCATCTCCAGAACCAACGTTTGATTGGCGACCATCGTTTTCTTGCGATACTCGAACAACAAGCAAGGCGGCTGAATCAACCAACAAAGCCACCGAATCCTTCGATGATACTGATGATGACTATTACTAGCACAAATAACACACCGGTTGGCGCCCGCCTTGGCGAGCGCGCGCACACATGTACTTGCTTCGTCCCGGCACAAGAGACCAAAAACTGACCATTCATTCAGATACTACCGCCCACGCAATCACCCCCAGCTAATCATAGCAAAGCCTAAAATTAAGACAGGCCAGCCAGCCAGGCAGGCTGTGAAACTCCAAAGCCTCATCCTCGTTTCCAAGGACCAAGGCCACGCGTCCTCCGCCTAAACAAGGCCCCGCCACCAGCTAGCTATATATGCCCGGCCTCTCCCTCCCGCCCTTTCCCATCCCAACAAGCCCAGCTCGCTAGTTTCGTGCTCCTCCTCTCCTCCTTCCCATATCTCGAGCACCGAGACCGATCGAGAAGCTAGCTAGCGAGATGGCGGCCACCCTCAGGCTCAGGATCCTCGCCGCGGCAGCCGCCGTCGTGGCCTCGTCGCTCGTCGGCGTCGCCACCGCGTCCGAGGCGGCGCCAGCTCCCGGCCCTGCCAGCCCCAGCACCGGGGCCGCCGCCGCCGTGACTGCTGGTCCGGCGCTCGCTATCGGCACGTTCGCCGTGGCCGCCGTTGGGTACCTCTTCAGCTGAGCTGGGTTGCCGTTGCGCGCGTCGTCTTCATCGCTACTTTTACTTGATTGTTGTTGCCAGTATTTTCATGTTGGGTGTGTTTTGATCGGTTGACGTACGCGAGTTGCCGGTTGGGAGTGTGCGCATCTTGGATTCTTGGTTCATGTAGATCGACCTGTTTACACAGCTATATATATACTCCCTCCGGTTCTCTAAAGCAAGTCATTTTGAGGTTGTCTTAAATCAAACATTTTAAACTTTGACTACAAATAACTTTTTTTGGGTTAAGTTTGAAAATATGAAAGTGATGTAAGTAGATTCATCTCGAAATGTAGTTTCATAAAAGTATATATTGACTATATTTTATAAATATTTTATAGCAAAAAGGTACAGTCAAAGTCGTTTCTTAAAGACCGTGTCGATGTCCAAAACGACTTGCTTTATAGAACCAGAGGAGTATATATGAAGTGATGCAGTGAGTTATTCATTGCGTTTTTTCTTGTGTGTGAGATAAACATGCATATTATGCAGCAACACAACTACACTTGAGCATATGCAATTGACTGCTGGGGGTAAAAGGGTAGATTAGATTGAGAATGGTCGGTATTAGCATATATAGTAGTAGAATAGAGATTTTAAACCACCGATACAAAATGTAAATCTACACAAACGAAGGGGTAGATAGTTTTTGTACAAACTTGATAAAGTCACAACTTATCGACGTAAGGTCTTCTTTTGTTCTAACAAAAAGAAGTGGTACAATAATAACAAGTAAATTCAACTGCTGTCAAATACGGTACAAAAAAAATGCTGAAAAATAAGTGTGTGTCATCAACTCGCCAATCAATCACCCTGTTCACTTATGCTGAAATTTAGCTTATGCTAATGTTTATGTTGAAATATTGTGAGAGAAAAACATTGTTCCATAACTGAAAAGTAGCTCAAGCGAACGTGGTGAATATTTCCTAACTCGGGGGCCGTTAAATTTGGCTGGTTGCCAGCCAGCTGGCTGATTTTATCTCTCACGAAATCACTATTCACGTCCTGCCAGAACAGTATTTTTCTCTCACAACAATCAGCCGGAACAGTATTTTTCAGTCCTGCCGAACAGGCCCTCGGCTGACCACCTCACACCTCAACCCTGCGACTCGGCAAGGTGTTACACACCCAATGTCCGTACAAGAAGCATAGATGGATCAGAATGACTTGTTAAAATCCGCATGTCCAGCATCTCTGCTGAGTATGAAGTATCCAGCTTTCATCACCCTCTGCGGAGTCCATGCGTTGAAAATGCTGAACCCTCAGCAGCAGAATTAAATGCATGCAAATTATAGCGAATTGGTCTTCATAAATCCTCTAGAAAGAATGAAGCAAGGCAGTTTCGTGAGGCACATGCATCTCTTCAAACGTTCCTCTACAATCCAGGGCCACAATGCCCGTTTTATCATTGTCAATTGCCAACTTAAGATGACCTCAACCGTGACTGCCCTTTTCCCTGAATCGAGAACATGAATCGAATGAAATGTGAGGCATGATAGCCAAAAGAAATATCTTCATATGAGTGCATTTCAAATTTACCTTTCTCCTTTTTGTTTTTTCAGTTTTCCAGCATGGAAAGAGCCCATGGCAACCAGGTGCTCTGGACTCAGAAACCCTGTAAATCAGGCATGGAAATAGTTTGTGTTACAAGCTGAAATGTACACAAACTTTTGTGAACCATGAAACACATAGAAACTTTTGTTGAAAGTTGACTATGGAGATGTATAATGCTAATGAAAGATGCTTCAATGCCACCTCCAAAGTCAGTTAATTTGACTAAAAAATAAGAAATTATGTCAGTGTGCTGCCCTTTGTAAGTTGTATGCGGCTACATTTATGTAGTTGTTTACTTTTTCTAGTAGCACTGCCAATCTTCTAAAGACAAGATCAAAAACTATTGCTGGATTCATGCAGATTACAAATAGGAAATATGTTACTTACACGCTCTCGTTGTCACAATTTGCCAAATGGCTATTTCTATGCAAAAGGCTTGGTGAAATGGCATAACCATTCTCCATCTGTACATTTTGACTTTTATGGGGACCATGACTGTTACTGATCTTTAAGGCCTTCAGTTCATTAGACAGATCCTTGTCAACATGTCTTGAGGGAACAATGCTGGCCATTGAGGACCTCCCGTGATGCTGACCACCATTTTGTGGAAGAATTTGATTTCTCTCAGGTCTAGCTTGATTTAACATACCAGGCGTGGGTTTTTCAGCAGCCTGGAGCCATGCACTCTCTAACCTTTGTTCATCGAGAGCTGATATCTTCAACTGTTCAACAGAAACATCCTGGCCTCTTGTTCTGTGCATTCCTGAATTTTCATCAGAGATGATCATGGGAACATTGCTTGGCTGCACTCCGCCAGCACCTGATAGATTCAGAACACCCTTTCGACGTTCACTGTTTGTTGAACAACTCAAGACATCAGATTCAGCTGTCTCATCCGGGTATGTCTCATGCTTTAGTCCTCCAGCAAGAAATTCTTGCATTAAACAAATCCTGACTTCCACATTGCACTTCAGTACAATTTCCATTGAATTTCTGATGCTGCTAATAAATCTTTGGGCTCGAAACTTTATATCATTGTCCTCAAATGCTATAAAAGCAACAATGGTACCTGAAATGAAGCATACCAAAATCAAGTTTGGGCAGATGAACAGCTGTGCACCAGGAAAGAACAAATAAGTGGCAAGAAAAAGGAAGAAAATTTCCTTGTTGCTCTCGTTTATTTATGAGTGTTCCTATTTGTATGCCACAGATTTTTCAAGCATAATTTACATGCTCAACATACAGATTTAGTCACAATTACGCATCAAATATGCTGAATCTGTCAAGAAGCAGGGTCAGTATTGTTGCTTGCACTGCCAGTGACTAAGAATGCCAAATTTGGATGTAAGCTAGAAGAATTGGAGACTTCAAGGTACCTAGACTTAAAGTTGCAATGAAAAATAAGCTTCTTCAAGAAAACATAGTAAGCAAAAGTTGATTTAGTAACTTAGAGTGAATGGCCCAATATAAATTGCCTTCCTATTACATCTTTCTTTTAAAGAACTAAGCTCGATACATCAACAAATAATTAGGTGGAATTCCTTTCCAGCCCGGTGTTTGAAACATATGTGCTCTAGTTCAATAAAACAATGAATGAATTTTATCGATTACATACATTACCATGGGCTAGTGTGTAACAATATGGTTAGTGTTTCTGCATCTTTCACCTAATTTGGACTTCGTATTCAGTATTTACCGATTCAACTAAGTACAGTTTGTCAAGCTATAGTGCAATTTCTGTTTTGAAGCTAAATGGCTACAAACGAAAAGCTGGAACCTGAACCTATGTGTTGACAACTCTGATGATTGCATTTATTTCGTCATGGAGTTGGGACCGCAAGCAAAAGATGTAATGTAACTGCATTCAGCTTTTGGGGCAGCTTAGTTACCAAGTTTTCACATATTGTAAAGTCAGGATCCAGAAATTCTCATTCTTGGTTTCTGACTCGAGCTTTAGGCCATCAAAGTTTTAAAATGATGCAGTGGAATTAAGATGCCCTACATGGTCAGGAAGCTCCAGCTCTAATCCAGTGGCCAGAAGTACTAGAGCAAACTTGTAACTGTAAGTTGTAAACGAAAGGCCTTAAAACATTAACATAGCTGGGACAAGAATGAGAATACAGTATATGCTTTACCTTCACATTCTTTGACAGATGCTAGTTTCCCATGATCATAGAGAAGCTGCCGCAATGTCTTGGAGTGGCAGTTCTCTATGCACTTCCTCCAAATTCGGGTAAGATTATCTGAGATTCCACTATTCATAGCCTTTTGCTCAGAAGAAATACTTATTTGAGCAGAATCCAATAATGTTCTATCAACAGACCTACACTCGCCATAAATCATGTTTTCATGGGGTCTCATCCTGGAGGACAATGAAGCAAGGCCCTGAGGACTAGAGTGCCCACTGGTTGTTTTCAGATCCACTATTTTCTTTGAATCAGGAAAAGTGGATAATTGATGAGATGTAGTCCTGCTTGCAGAGGATTCTCTCACTGCTTCCATCATGGTTTCGCTGGTTGCTTTAGCACATTGCTTACTGCTGCATTTTGATTGAGTTATTTCTGAATTATGACCAGAACCAAGCTGGAGTAAAGCAGCAGTGAACCATGTCGAACGCTCGCTTGAAAGTCTTATCTGCTTTTCAGCGTCAGAAAGAATCCTCAGTGCTTGTTGTAATCTTTCCAATTCAGCATCAGTTACTAAAGAATGCAGCAAACATGTTAGAACTTCAGAATTGAGATAATTCTTTCTTGTTTAGATCAACACACCTATATACACTGTATTTAAACATATTGTGGGACATGATCAAGGGGTGCACACATTTAAAAGCCATATGAGTCAGACCCTAAAACTAAAGATGTTAGATAATAAAACAAGTAAAACAGAGAGCACAGTATCCAACAAATATGATGCAAGTGGAAACAATTGTATTTCTCAATAAAAGTGTATTAAATTATGGTCATTGAAGGCATCCAGGCCTGCATTGATTCATGAGAAAAGTATTAATTATATTTAAAATGGTGGGCATGACTGCATAACTGTTGTGTTCTACATAAGTCCTTGAAAAATTCATCATCTCCTTAGCAAGAAAATTAAGTACTATCCAATCAGTGTATTTTCTTAGTATAAACATAAGCATTACAGCTCAATTGTCAATCCATTTCAGATTTTTTATAAAGGTGCTAAAACATCAAATATCACTATCTTAGTTTCATATGTTTACTGTTGCAATCAGACAAGCTAATAGTAGAGAAGCTGAATGTATCAGTTTACTTTGTGAGAATCACATTTACTAATGCAATTTCATAAGATCAACAAAGTTGTTAATCAACATCTTGATTCTAAAAGGAAAGATTTCATAAACATTTATCAAGCATTAGAATCTTAAGTACAGTGGGTTGTCTCCACAACAAAGGGGTGGAAACTCCAAATACACTAATGCACAACATTAAAAAGAATGATGATACTGAAGACTGGCTCCATAAGAAAAACATACTTAACGAGTAAAGCATGAACAGTGAGTCAGCGACACAAAAGATGGATTTTGAAACGATTGCATCAGAAAGTTAAGACTCACTATTTCGACCACCGATTCCATCTCCACCGCAAGTAGGGTCCGCCAATCTATAGGTCCCAGCAATGATGTCCATTATGAGCCCAGCTAATTGTGACATTAATGCCATTGGATCGACACCAGAATCCATCAGCTCTCTCGACCTTTTGACTGTTTCGGCAGTGTCTGATGACATGGCTATCTCCAATAGGTCAAGGAGTTTCTCCTCAGACACAACCCCAACCTGTAAAGCATAGTTAAAGTTTGTGTGACTGATCTAAATATGGCATTACCATTATGACTTCCAAGTTGCTACAGCTATAGAGGGAATCTTATAGGGTGTTTGGTTTGAGAAATCACTCCATTCTAGATGAGGTGGTGCATTATGAGTCCATTACTCGAATTTGATGGAATGACTCCATTCCTCATACTTGTACTAATTATTAGCTTGTAAGGAATGAGGTGATGATGGATCAACCCATTCCATTCCACAAACCAAACAAAAAAGTGAGGAGTAAGAAGATGATGGACTAACTCATTCCTCAAACCAAATGCCCTATTAGAGTTCTGCTTTCCATTAAAGAATGAACTACAAACGTACAGTAAGTGAGGAAGGGAGGGAGGGAGAGTTCAAACAATCTAATCCAAAGAGTGTGATTTGTGAATGTTCATTCCAGAGAAAACAGAAAGAGAAGGCTTCATGGATCCGTAATCGAAAAACAAGACATTGAGTAGAGAACATTGACTGATAACAAAGCCTATTTTGCATATATCTACATAACATATGGTAATCAGTGTGTTTATGTCTTCATACTTCACGATGAACTTATCTAAGCATAATCCATTTAGATATGTGCAAGTCCTAATAATACCTCATTGAAGCAACAGAATAGAGAAATTTCATAGTTTAAAAAATATCCAACAATCTGAAAAATAACTTACCAGATCATTTACAAGTGATGGTGTTATCTTCTTCCCTAGTAAACACAACTGATCTAACATTGTCTCTGCATCTCTCAATGATCCATCTGAATTTAGCGCTATTAAATCTAGAGCAGCCAATTCAACGTCAAGGTTTTCCTTCATAGCAATTTTCCTCAGCCGGCATACTATGTCAATGTCTTTGATCTTGGAGAACATGTACTTTTGACAACGTGATACGACAGAACAGGGAAGGTTTTCAGGGTCTATTGTTATAAATATGAAGACAACACGAGGTAATGGTTCATCAAGAAATTTCATAAATGCTGACCAGACTTTTGAAGATACCATATGGCATTCATCGACGACAAATACTTTGTACCGCGAAGAAGTTGCAGATGCTGGTATATTTTCAATCAAGTGCCTTACTCTGTTTATACCTTTTCTGTTGGTAGCATCAACCTCAATTAGATTAATTCCATTTCCAGTGAAAAAGTCACTACACTCGGTACAAACTCCACAGGGCTTGGTCTCTCCAGTAGCAGTACAACTTAAAGCTGCTGAAAGTATTCTTGCAGAAGATGTTTTTCCTGTCCCACGAGGCCCATGGAACAGATATGCCGGAGCTATTCTTTCCCTTGTGATTGCATTACTAAGTGACTGTACAACAAAGTTTTGACCAACAATTTCGAGAAATGACCTTGGTCGATATTTTTGGCTCAAGCTTCTGTGATCTGAAACTGCATGATCAGCTCCACTCACAGACAGTGCAATCCCATCCTGGCTTTTACAGCTTGACCACCTTCTGCCATCCAAACGGCTCAAAGCTTCCAGGTCTAGTTCTCCAAAGATGGTTGAAACTTCATCACTAGCTGAATCAAATGACGAATAGGCAAAATGACTACTATCACCCAACAGTGGTACACCTTGGGAAGATTTTTTAAGATATCCATATTTATTGGAGCCTGATGATTTCTTTCTCACATGCATTGTCTGACTCCCACACAAAAGACTGCTGCCTTTTCTTCTAAGTGTATCAGAAAGTGAAGGAGAACAACTCCTTTCAGATCCCTTGTGTTTACTCCTCTTTGACCAATAACAAGGAATGCCACACCTCTGATTTGTCAACAGTTCTGGTTGGTTCAGCCCATCGTCATCAAGTGAAGCAGCAGTTGTTCCATCCCATGAGCCTACAGTACTAGGATTCCTCCCTTTGTACCTGTAATAGGAGCTAGTGGAGACCGGAGTACAGGAGAAGGAAGATCCTTCTCTTCTTGGCACTCTCAACAGCTTAGAAGGATTTGTTGAGCTAAAACACCCTGATGCAGCAAACAGTGGTGATGTAGAGCGAGAAAAATACCCTACTTTCTGAAGCTGCTCATGAGTCTCTGAGTTGTAGTTCTCAGTATCCTCAGACTGCACACCAGAGTTCACATGGAGATCTAGCAACTTTGAAACGGTCGAATTTCTCATAGCTCCTTTCTTTGAGAATGAACTCCTCCTCACCCTTCTAACGGTTCTTTTAACAGGAGTGCATGAATTCGAACCTTGAACACTGTATATACTGACAGGAACTTCCAGACATGTGTCACTCCTAGAGTCCATACCGTTAGAAATACATGGGCTTTCCAGACTACAGTCTGCTGAGGCTTGTCTATCGTCCACATCTAATTTCACTCCACTTTCACTAGATTTGTTAGAATGGTGTCTCCAGTTGTAGAGATAAACGTTTTTTCTTTTCTTTTCACTTTTGGGCGGTGCTGCAGCTGGCTCTGTGTGCTTTTCTGACAAACTACTGCCTACCTCATTGTGATTTATAACACCAGAAGTTGTCAAGAATGATTTAGAGCTTAACGGGGACCTCCAGGATGAGCATGTTTCAGGATCACGCAAGAAACGTGCCTTTCTCAAGGCAATAAGTTCCTTCTTCAGGTGAAGCTCACTGGGACCAACACACCCTTCAACCATAGTGGCCATAACTGAACAACGAGATATATTTACAAATTAAAAATAGAAGTACTGTCCAAACAGGCCAATGTAGTATATCCCACTGCAATAGATCAGTTATGAAAAATGTCAAAGATTACCTTGATTAAACCTGAATGGTATATATGCAATAACAATTAACAAACATAAGAGTTCCTATCCACTCCTACCTGAGGAGTAATGTGCACAAACTATGGAACAGATCCATGAACCAGACAGCAATCCACAAAGTGCACTCTAGCGTGGTACTAAACAGTAGAATTCACATGTATTTTGCTACCTTAATTAAAAAACACACACGCTTATAGAGCTATTCCATGTAACCACATGCAACTCACTCTGCAGTTCCTAAAAAATACACTTTTGTGTTGTGCATGTATCTACTGTATCAACTTAGCAGGAGAATGCAGCTCATGCCGCCAGTTTTCTAAGACGAAGGGGAATTGCCATCGTCTGACCTTGATCTAGCCAAACGGACAAAAGTGCTCTAACATCTAGTATCTCGACAGATAGGAGTCGAAGAGACCTAAATCCCTTACCGATTCTCCAAGAGCTGCTCCTATTACAATCCCCATTATTGTAGCGCTTGTGTACTTGTTGATCAATATTAGTAAAAAAATGACATCATCCGCCACTCAAGAAGTGGACGCTGGACGCTCCATCCGTACCTGTGTACGTCGGACGGCGGGGCAACTTCAACCCAGGGAGTCCGGGTTCTACCCTCCCGGTGGCGGCGTGTCCCGTGGAGAGAGGCAGCGGTGGCGGCTCTGCGCTGCAGGCGGAGGGGCTGTTTTATGAACGGCGGCGGCGGGCGGAGCGGGGAACAGGCGGGTGCTCTGAACTTCCAGGCTGCGCTGCAGCGACGGCTGTTTCACGCCAGGACTCCGGGCGGCGCAGTGGCCTGTATGGCCAGCATCAGTGGGTGGTGGGGCGAACAGGTGGTGGGGGAATGCGGAGATCGCGCCGGCAGTGGGGACTTCGGGGAGTGCGGGATCAGAGGAGCGCGGCGTGGGGCAGGGAGAAGGGCAGCGGTGGAGCTCCCATCTGGATCTGGACAGGGCTGGGACCTGGAAGAGGGGCAGAGCCGCACAGGGCTGAGCGAGTGAGTGAGGTGATGGGAGACGGACAGTGGGACAGGGAAGACTGCTGGGAGGGCTGGGGACAGAATCGCAACTTGGGCCGGGCCTTTTCCATTTCTAATCTGCGGTTGGCGGGAAATGAATATGATTTTTAGCACCCCCAACGGGAGAGAAAAAAAAAGGGAAAGTACGATATACGGAGTACGTTGCTACGGTGAAACACTAATTGCGTTACTTTTTCATGAAACAGAATTATGAAACACTTTGCTTTACTCCCTCTGTCTCCAAATAAAAGCACCTCTGGAGTTTGAAATTTATCCCACAAATGAAGGTAAATATAGGAACAGTACTGGGCTAGCTGGCAGCTGCCGCAGCTCAGCAGCTGTAGACAATCACGTCCGGTTCGTTTGGGCTGGTTTGGCTTATAAGCCATGGCTGAAAGTGTTATTGATTGGTTTGATGTGAGAGAAAAATATTATTCATTGACTAATAAGTCATGGCTTATAAACCAGATACGAGCAAACGAACGAGCTGGAGCAACAAAATTCTGACGGGAGCTACATGGAAGTGTCTGGACCACTCATTTGCTTGCTCGATTCCACTGGAGTCCCGTCCAGCGGCAGGCTGCTCCATCCTGCACTGTCAATCACTGCACTACACTTTTAGGGGTTAAAATGTAATTTCACAGCTACAGTATTTTACACATTTGAATCCTAAACTTGCTTTTAGGCTGCGTTTAGTTTAAAAAAGTTTCCCAAAAAGTAATGCAGTAGCCATCACATCGAATCTTGCGATACGTGCATGGAGCATTAAACGTAGACGAAAAAAAACTAATTGCACAGTTTGATTGGAAATCACGAGACGAACGTTTTGAACCTAATTAGTCTATAATTAAACACTAATTGCCAAATAAAAATAAAAATACTACATTAACCAAATTCCTAAATTTCGTGAACTAAACACAGCCTTATTACGGGACAGACGGAATACCTTCTTACTGTATGAAACACTAATTGCTACGGTGATCTCGTGCACTGGCTAGACAGGATTGCAATATTCAGGAACCACTGGCCGCGTCGCGGGCGTGGCGTGGTGAGCAAGCGCATATCGCATCCCAATCGGTCGGTCCTTGCTGTCAAATCATGTGCATCGAATGATCGGGCATAGAGGCCTTGTTTAGATTGTAAATTTTTGCAATCTAGACACTGTAGCATGTTTTGTTTATATTTGACAAACTTTGTTTGATTATGGACTAACTAGGCTCAAAAGATTCGTCTCGTGATTTACAACCAAACTGTGCAATTAGTTACTTTTTTTACCTACATTTAATACTCCATACATGCGTCCAAAAATTGATGTGATGGAAAGAGAGTGAAAAAATTTGGAATTTGAGAGCAATCTAAACAAGGCCAGAGCCCCGCGTGCTTTTGTTTTGGGACCACCACTTGATTTTGCGAATCGCTCGTAAAAAAGTACCGATGGATTCCAAGTATATGCAGTGGAAGTAGAAGTACGTGGTACAGTATTTAGCATCACCACCGCACACATGATCACAGATCACGTACAATGAATGAATCCGGCACCAAATAAATAACGAATCACACTTGTATCGGTACGTCGTACGTAGGATGTCATCATGAACAAAACTCGTCTCCAAACGAAGAAAATGTACGTACGAGTGTATGCAACAATCATGAACATAAACCATGCTTCGAAACATCGGTAGGTGTGCATGGCCGCCGCCGCGCGGTCATGATGTGCCATGGTGTTATGCATCATCAAGCATCCTAATCATATATGCCTAATCATGTAAATAATAACTGAAACCATACTTCGAAACATATGAAACATGCTCGTGAAACATGAATGTTGCATATACTTGTTTAGAATTGTTTTTGCCCTAATTATGCTTGCTAGGTTAGGAAAAATATGTTTGGCTATAATTGTAAATCATCTAGAATTATTTAGCACAGCTTTTGGAGCAAAGTTTATATTCAAAATTTTGCCAAATTATGCTTTTAAAAATAATTCTTCAAAAATTGGGTTTTGAATTATTATTGATTTTTAATTGTAATTCAACATCTACTTGGAATTTGATTTTGGTCATAAAAGCAAAGTTGCAGAGGATTAAATTCTAAGCAACTTTTATTTTTGGGACATTTTCAAAAGAAGTTATTTTCTTGCTCAAAATGATATTTGAAAACTGGTATTTAAAAATTTCTTGAAAATATAATTTGAAAAAGGGTTCTCTCCTTTCACGGGCCAGTCCGCCTCCCTTACAGCCCGCCTTGAAGCCGCCAGCCCACGCTCCACCCGCACACCCGCCACGCCTCGGCCTCGGCCCAAACTCGTGCGCTGGCCTACCTCCCATGTTGGGCATCACCACTTTGCCTCGGTCTGCCGCGCCATGCAGCCTTCCAAACCACGTCGGTATGCTTCGCCGTCAATAAGCGCCATCTTGTGGCGACGCCGCGCCATGTGCAGCCCACCTGCCTTGCCCTCCACACGCTTCGCCTTCATCTGCTTTGCCCCATTGCGCTCCCACTTCACCCTCCCTCGCTCGCTTTAAACGACAAGCAGCAGCGGCCTTGCTTTCTCGCCACCAACGCCGCCGCCGCTGCCCGTCGGCGACGTACCCCCTCCTTCCACGCTTCTTTCTTTGATTCCCGCCGCCAGCCAGCTCCGCCTTGGGTCCTCGCCTTGCGCTCGCTTTCATGCTACCGTCGTCGAGTAAGGGCGAGCTTGGCGCCTTTCTTTCTCTTGGCGAGTCTTGTTGCCGCGTCATCGCGTGGGGCATCACGCCATGGGCTAACTCCACCCTCCCGGTCGGTCTTGGCTCGGCGTGGTGTGCATGCTGGCACCGTCTGCGCCACCGGAAGAGCTCGTCGCCGGTGAGCACCGGTCGACGGGGCTCCTCCCCTGCTGTCGGGTCACTGACCCGTGGGGCCGCAGGGCCCAGCCGCAGTGGCCGGTGAAAGTTCCGGGTGCACAGCACCGGGTGCACCCAGCATTTTCGTCGTCTGGTTTTAAAAAGGATTTAAGAAATGTTTTTTTTCAGAATTCTGTTAAATGCTTTGAAAATTTATAACTTGCTCAAATTTGTTCCAAATTTGTTGAAATAAACTTTGCTAGGTTCCTTGTCACCAGATCTACATGATAAAAATATTGCATGTCATTTTTAGATACTTTTCTGTAGAGCTTTATTTAATCCTTGATATTGCTGATATCTTGTAAAATGTGTAGTAAACCTATATGTTTTAGAAAAATATGCTTCCAAGTGTGCTATTCTTCTTGTGTAATGTACATTCTAGGAAAAATATATGCCATGCATGTCCTGTAGAAAAATTGTGAGGTGTAGTTCAAGTACCTTTTATGGCTGATTTTTTTTATTTTTGCTAGAGAGCAAAATTTGTATAAAATATGTATGTGATAATTTTTGTACAGTGATTATTTACTGTTTAGAACATAGGAAAAATATTACATCTGTTGTTTGACACTTTTCATAATACAACGTATTTTCATGTTCATAATTATGACATAGCTTGTTATTTTTGTGTAGGCTACTCCACTTATCCAAATGCCATAAAAATTTAATGGTAGACTACTTAGGGTAGTACTGTGCTATGATAATTTTCTAAGATTTTTCTAAGCTATAAAAATAGATGTTGCTATTCAAACCTATTATTAATTTGGGTTTAATCAAATGTTGCCTTATGTGTAATTAAGTAATTAGTGAAGCTTTGGTGTATCTTTAAAGCATTTAATTAGATGTGTTGACTCAGCATATTAGTAGTAGAAGAGAATGTAATAGATGACATGTGCTTGTAGTATATGTTCTTGGATGATGTTGACTACCTTGCATTCAAGCATATCTATTGTGTTCATTTCATCCGATGCACTTTTGCATAAGCACTTACGCACATGCATCATACAGGATCGCAAACCAAGAGCCCAGTCGTCATACCCGAGGAGCTCGAGGAGCAGCTCGAGGTGCAGCCGCAGGAAGTGACCGAAGCAGACGAGGAGGACATTGAGGAACTTCCGGAGTGCCCCGATCACCGCCCGAGCTCCTTCGAGGGAGGCAAGCCCTGGAGCATTTTTCTCCCAGATTTGCAATTATTAATTAAATGTTTTACTTTAATTGATGCATTACGTTCAGAAGTTGTTTGCAACCATTACTGCATTATACATTGTCTACCTTTGTTATACTATATCCTTGTTACCCTGGTATCCGCAGTCGAGTCAATGCTTAGCTGGCTTAGACCGGTAGAAGTCGGGTGATTTCCTGTCACCTGTGAGCTATAGGTGGTTACCTGGATCTGCTTAGAGAACTATGTAGTCATCGTATAACTAAGTGTTAAATGAAGTTGAGACCGGACGGAGACTTACAGAGTTTTGGACTGTAGTGCTTTCCGTCTGTGTCGATTAAGGACCAACCGTTGTTGGCCTCGAGTCATGTTGTACGCATGCCTTACATTTAGCTGACCGAATAAAGTACCTTTCGACCGCGAAGCTGGGAGATTATTCGGGCCGAGTAGATTGCCCGCAGCGCACTGTACCGGAGCAGGTGTGGTAGGACACAGGGGCGAGATGATAAGACCAAAGTGCAGTCGGTCGGCCCTCGGGTACATGTGGTTCCTGGCAATCTCGAGATTCCTAGATAGTTGACTCGGTGACCGATACCTAACTTTAACGGGTGAGTGAGGTTTGTGTAAGGAATAAATCATCAGCTGGTTAGGAATCGATTCGAATCGTCATCGCTCCTGGATAGTGAGCACTTGACTTGAGTTACTTCATAGTAGTAATGTTAATGGAACACTTGGACAGTTATAATGAATATGACATTATGGAAGTTGTTGATGATGATGGGTTATCATTAATTGCTTAATCACATGTTTGCTCTAGTATAGGTGCAAATCTAGTCGACATGTTAATAATAATTAACTTGACAATAATACTTTTGGAAAGGTTCTTGAAATGCTAAAAATGTTTCCTTTTGCAAATGAGTCAGCTACCCTACTATAAAGCCCTTCATAATCATTGGTGTCATTTTATTTTCGGTTATGTCGGGTAAGTCTAGCTGAGTACCTTCTCGTACTCAGGGTTTTATTCCCACTTGTTGCAGATGGACAGATGTATTACGGCTACTGTATCAACTGCCTTTATCCTGCGATGGGTGATGCTTAGGACCATGGGCATGGTCATTCCTTACGTCTCGTCTGATGCTTTTGTTGGAGATGATCATTAGCTAGCGCTGTAATTGAACTCCGTGTGAGTGTGTGTGGTTTTGAACAAATGGCTTCCGCTACTTCTATTTTGAACTCGTTTTGTAATAACTATGTTTAAACTCTGATGTATCTGAGACGCGAACTTTTATGTAATATGTGATGGTGACCGCTAAACTTATTACGATCTTGGCTGATATGTGAGTTGGTTTGAAATCCTTCGTGATTTCATGGACTACCGGGTTATACGGGCTTAAGTTTGCTAAATCGTCTGCTCTGGCGAATAATTTTCTTACTTAATTTTGTATAATTGATCGGTTCTGTTACAACCTCGTTAATTGATCGGTTCTGTTACAACCTCGTTGGGGGTTTGATGGTGTAACATGTGAGGTTGGCTTTAGCTGGCTTAGAACCCTTCTATTTTCTAAACTCCGGATGCCTTACGTACGCGAGGAACCATTAAAAAACTGACACGAATAAAGGCTCCTGAAAAATAAGTGGATCCATTATCAATGAACAGGACATCTACATAATGGCGTCGTTCGCTGGTCTGGACTGACTGGACCAGCCGGCTGGTTCCCCTCTCAGTTCACTGTTTATCAAACCAGTCAAACAGTGTTTCTCTCTCACACAACTTGCCAGTTTCAGCCAAAATTCTGCCAGCCGAACAGGGCCAATAATTTTTTAGTTTGAAATTAAAAAAGTAAAACAGTTTCTCACCGGTCGCTTCTTTCTCAGTTTCACCAAGAAAAATTCAAATGTACGATCGCATTCCGCATGAGCTAGCAGAAAGGATTAAAAAAAACATTACAGCGCGTATTATCACATTGGGTGGTAAACTGGTCGTGTTATTCAGTGCTCTGTGCTCTTCGATTGCTTAACCAAGCGTTTTCAATTTTGCAGACCAGACGACTTCTTTTAGACATCTTGCGTATGCAAACTGCAAAAGTAGCTATTGGCAAGTATATTACGAACCACCTTACATTGTCACGTATACTCCTCGAATTGGGGGATGAAATGAAATACATGAATATACATCGAGACTCAAAGAATCGGCAAACAATCTCAGAACGAACAGTACATGCTATGTATTCTTAGCAGAAGAGGTAGCCAAGAGCGGCGGCGGTGACGGATACAGCAGCGAAGGCCGGCGCGGCGACTGTGGCGCCGGAGGTGGGAGCCGGGGCGGGCGCGTCGGCTGCGGAGGCCGTGCCGACGAGGGAGGTGGCCATGACCACGGCCGCCGCGGCCACGACGAAGACCTTGGTCTTCAATTGCCCTGCCATCTTTCTTTTCGGTAGCTTCTGTCTGTCGATCGAGAGGAGGCGAGGAATCGATCGTTCTCTGTAGCAGTGGCGACTGCGAGAAGCAGAATTCTTTTCCCGTCGCTCTTGTTTCGGTGGATGCACAAAGAGAGAGGTAAGCTATATATAGAGCTGGGCCGGCGGGAGAAAGCCGTCAGGCTGACACGAGGATGTCCGGCTGTCGCGTAGCTGGCCTCGGTTCGGTGTGGTCGGGTCGGGTGGGCGTTTTGCCTTGCTCTGGCTGCCTGGCTGTTCCTGGGTTCATCATGAGGTGTGACTGTTCACTGTTGTGAGGGTTGGCGCACCATCATGTATCTGGTCCTGGCGTTGCGTTGGCGGAGCGGCACGAGGCGCGCCCCACTGGGGCACATGAGCGCAACTCCGCAGTGCCGGCCTCGTGCCGACTGCTGCGCCGGCGCGACGGCGCAGCCCTATGACTTGTGGGGTCCATTTTTTTGGCCTGTAATATATGGGGAGAGCTCCTACAATCATCCGTTGCCATAGAACTTCTCTACCTCTAGTGGGCTTCTTTCCGGCTCGAAGGCCGTCTCTCGTCCTAGTTTGCACAAGGAAGTGGGCCCTGACGCGACCTAATATGAGGAGTCCAGAGCAACAGACGCTGCGGCGAAGGCCGGTGCGGCGGCCGTGGCGCCGGACGTGGGCGCTGGGGCGGGCTCGTCGGCCGCGGAGACCGTGCCCACCGGCCACCAGGGAGGAGGCAACCAACACGACGGCCGCTGGCCTTCAGTTGCCAAGCCATCGTCTTTGACTAGATGAGGACTACGATCTGTATGCCGCTTACCTGCTTTGCAACCTGCTTGCCTTGTGTGTGGGCTGAGCCTACGAGATGTCAGGCCGTGTCGCATGCATCTTTCAATGCGGGCCGGACAGCCAGGTTACCCGCAAGCTGCATGCGTCTCGTACACATACACACATTATTATGTTATCTAATATTTCTTGCCAGAGGATGATGAGCATCATATCCAAACGGATCTTGGCCGGCAAGTTGATCGGCCTCCGGTACTAAAGTTCAAGAGGAGCAGTCACATCGGATGTCATATTGAATATACGGATAGTAAGGTGGAGCACTCCGGGACTAAAATTTAAGAGTAGTGACATCGAATATCATATCGAATATACGGATAGTAATAATAAAATAAATTACAAAAGTCGTCAGTAATCCGCTAGACGAATTTATTAAGCCTAATTAATACATCTTTAACATATGTTTACTGTAGCACCACATTATCAAATCATAGACTAATTAGGCTTAATAGATTCGTCTCATAAATTAGTTTCAATCTGTGCTTTAGTTTCGTAATTAGTCTATATTTAACACTCCAAATTAATGTTCAAACATCTGATGTGATAGGTACTAAAAATTAGCAGGGGAAACCAAACACACCTGGCCGCTAACACATCTGTGACGATGGTGGCGGTGAGCAGTAGCACACGGAGGAAGGTGTTGCAGGTGCCGCAGACTCTGACGGGCTATAGCAGGAGCGGGAAATCGTAGAGGTGCGGCATAGTCCACTCCAACTCCTGCAGTGTAGAGCCCTAATAAGAGATTCACAGGAGCCGACATTAACGACCGGACGGACCAAATGAGAAAAGTTGAAAAAGCAGATGATGAAAACCCTAGCCCCAGAAACCTCCAGAAACTCTAGCCCAGAAAACTCCTGCAGTGCAGCCTAATCAATCAATTGGTCCAAGAGAAAAAGACGTCCGGACGACAAAATCGCATAGAATTGGGAATAGATTGGATGAGATTTAGGAAACGGAAAGAGACGGACGACTAGCCAGACTAGAAAACCCCAGAAACCCACCTCACCACCGCCGTCACCGTCGCTGCCTTTGTTGGTGCTGCCATCGTCGTCACCGCCCACGTTGATGGAGACGAAGTTGTCGCCGCCGCCCACGTCGATGGAGATGGGGGAGCAGCATCTTGTACAGGGAACAAAAGGCAAGGAGGGGAGGGAGGTGGAGATTGGAGAGGGGGCGCAGTGCGTAGGGGCACATGCCCTTAAGGGCACATTTAACTTTCCTGTTTGGGAAGAGGTGCCATCGTCGTCACCGCCCACGTTGATGGAGATGGAGTCGTCGTCGCTGCCCACATCGATGGAGATGGGGGAAGCAGCGTCGCTTGCGTTGTTGCCGCCGCCACCCACGGCGTCACTGTCGAAGGGATCTTCAGCACGGTTCGGCGCACGGCCCGCTACCTTGCCCATGTAGTACGCAGCGGCCGCGAGGCGTGGCTGAAGGCGGTTGCGAGGCGTGGCGGCGCTCCATCGCGTTCACAGCTCACTGGTGAGCAGCAGCTTGGCTCATGCGTACCCAGGTTGCTCGACTGACTTATGGTGGCTACTGAATAGGCTCGCTCGGGCCCTCGCTCGACGTGGTGCAAGGGCTGTAGCAGCTTTTGTAGAGGGAACAAAAGGGAAGGAGGGAGGTGGGGATTGGAGATGGGGGCGCAGTGCATAGGGGCCCGTGCCCTTAAGGGCACATTTAACTTTCTCGTTTGGGGAGGGTTTAGAGCAGCAGCACATGAAGTGCATGCCATTTTTTGATGTATAGGCAACTAGTACCACGGGCTAGCGTTCGATTGCTCTCTCCTGCTGTGTGTATCAACTCCTGCGGGTTCCGATCATGTACCATGTATTGGGTATTTCGAGAGGGCTGCCTAGGCTAGGGCAACACTCAAGTCACCATCATCCTCCGCCCCATCTCACCTCAACCAGTATTAGGGTCCGAATTAGGAGTGCCTTTTCCCCTTCCCTGCTTTTGCCATCCCTATGTGGGAAGAGACTAGTGTGCAGGAACTCGTGGAGGACACCAGTCAGACCAGGATGCATCATGCATGGCGATGCTTGGCGACAGTGGCCAAGTCGACGGCGCGGGCACGGTTGGCTTCGACGACGTCCCAGCGCCCAGAGCTCTCGCCTCTCGGCCTCTAAGCTCCAAGCTTGCGTGTGCCTTGCCACGTGTGCGTCATCTAGAGGGTTGCGGCACATCCGATCCTGGTCGAGTCACGTCAGCTGGATGAGTGGAGTTGTAGTGCCTCACCTTGGTGACCATTTGCATTGGTCGACAGGGGTACTTTGGACATCTGTTTCATGAAAATGACATACCAAACTAGTTCTAACGTGACAGAGAGTGACGTGATTCCCTAGAATGGCACATAGGAGACGGAGAGGGGGTAGCGAAGGCCGACATGGTGGCCAATAATCATGAGGTACACTGGTATAGTATTGAGGTGCAACTTGTGAGGGGTTGGCGCACCTCTAGTTGGGCCTGTCGTTGCGTTGGCGGAGCGCGCGCTAGTCATATGGGCGCAATTGCGCAGTACCGGCCTCTCGTGCCGACTGCTGCGCCGGCGCGACCTGTTACTTGTGGGATTGCATTGACGGATTTACCTGTTTGTTCGTAGTAGCTTTCACGTTGGTGGTAAGCTACGAAAGGTGGTCGATTTTTCTATCATCTACAGGCAAGTGACAATATCCGATCCTCAATTTTTTTGGCCTATATATATGAGGAGAAAGATGGCTCGAGCTCCTACAACTATGAGCAAACCCTAGGAGCCTGACCCAGCCGACCCCGGCCTCGCCGCCGCTGGTGGCGCTGCCCCTCCCCCCCGCCCCCACCACCCCTCCCCCTCCCTCCCAAACCCCGGCATCCCCACAGCGCGTGGGATCTGGCGCAGGTGCGCCATCGCGGGCTCCCTACCTGCCCGTGCCACCGTCGTCGCCGAGAGCTGCCGACGCTGTCGCCACCGCCCATAGTAGCACTGCAGGATCCGCGCACTGGAGGGCCGCCCCCACCGGCGCCAACGCCGGGCGCCGCCACTGCGGCCGCCGCCGCCACCAGATGCAGCGTCGAGGCCGTCCCTGCGGGTTCTGGTGCTGGTGTGCCTCCACGGGCGCCGGGCACCACCATCTCCGCGACAACCTCCAGCAGCAGCGGCATCGGAACCGGTGTGGCCCCGCAGCCATCACTAGAGCCCGTGGCCACCACGGGACCGTGCGTGGGGGTCCATTCCGGCCCCTCCACACCGCCGCCTACGCCGGACGGCGACCCGTCAGAGGTGACGGATGCTGGGAAGGTGCAGCCACCTCTGGAGACGCCGTCCCATCAGCCAACCACCACGTCACCGCCAGTCACCCCTAGCTCCTTCCTTTCACCGGACGTGGCTCCCTTCTACCCAGTCTTGGGTGGGCACACCAAAAGCCGCCAGTGGGCGTACGACGATGCTGACGAGTCTGACGACAACCACCCTAGACCTACCTGGACGACGCTTGTCGCCCGGCGAAGGCGGTCGCCGCGCCCATCGCAAGCGCCCATGTTTGCCCCGTCGCTGCTTTGGTCCCTACTCCTGATCGGAAGAGACTTGGTTGGAGGCCGAGGAAACGCAGTCGGCCGCGCCCACAGCTGTTGTGCGCCCTGCCTCGTCGGCCAGTGGATGGCCGCGTCCCTGCTCGCTAACGCCTTGGTCGCCGTGGACGTGGACGGGTCTCCGTCCCCAATGTCGATGGGGGTCGCATTGCAGCGCCCGCCAGCGCATCTCTGCTCCGGACGCTGACGCCTGGCATGAGGTCCTGTCGCAGGGGTCGTCATGCGGCACCGGCGGGGCACGCCCACCCAAACTGCATCGGCGAACTAGCGGCCCCCTATCCGCTATCCGACGGACCTACACGGGAAGTGCTTCATCTGTCTCTCCATCGCGCACAAGGTGGCAACCTACAAGCTGCCTCCACACTGCCTAAGATGCAGGGGGTTCCGACACCTCGCGCAGGACTGTAAGCGGCAGCACACGGTGCCTCCTTCCAGCTTCGGCTCATCTGGTGCCACAGAAGGCCGGCCACGACGACCTGTCCGGGAGCGTACCTCGGGCACCTGGCCGTGTACTTAGGGCGACATGCCGAGCTCGACTGATGCTGCGCCAGGCGTGGTTGCAGCTGTGCTAGGTGCGACTACGCGCGATGGCAGACGTCGGATCTCCTTTCTCTCGACGACGGATTGCTCGGGCGTTCAACGATTCAAGCGTGCATCGGCTTTTTCGGTGTGCCGACTATTGTAGCGTTTAAAGTGTACTTGCACTCGTCAAAAGGAAAAAAGAGACCAAGCAAATAATGGTGGTTATTTGAACAAGCATTTCTTCCTGAACTACTCCGTAGTTTCGTAGTCCGTACGATAAGGTTGAAGACTTGCAGGCAGAAGCACTGCACCATTTAGGGAGTGCAAAGTGAAATACTGTTCCGACTAAAAAAATCAGCTGAAAAGTATGGATTATAAGAGAAGCGAATAAGGACATAAGCGAAAACTGAAAAAGGTAGATACCAGATTCTGAAAATCATTGACCATTCACTTTTCTTCTTGCTACTCCCTTCCAATAGAGATGGGATGAAGGACCGCATCCAGATGCAGTAAACTAGTAGAAGTCAAGCGAACGAGGGGTGCGCTCCAACTCCAAGAAGCTCATCACCACACTCATCAAGGGACACGCGCAGCAGCCGCAGGCCACTCCTCGTCTCGGCAGCCTCCAACAGAGGCGCCAATCCAGGCCGACAGCAGAGCAGCACACCGGTTGATCCCTATGTACATCAGAATTCAGAATCACTACTACTTCAATTCACCTCCCATAGCCAGCCATGTCGAGGTATATCCATCGACCTTTCGCTTATTCAGGGGTGCAGTGCAGTGGCGAAGCACCCGCCGCCCCCCTCATCGCTTCAGGCTCAGCACCGGCGGCGACGGCATCGGGGTCGGTGGCGGCAGGCCGTGGGACTCCACGAGGATCGACCACAGCACGTGCACGTCCTCGCATTGGCACGACTTGACGTCGTCGTACAGGATGTAGATCCCTCTCTCTGCACATCACAGAGCACCAAGGAAGAAGGATTTCTCCATTCAGAATCCAGAGAACCGGAGGAGCAGAACAGAGCAGAGCAGAGCAGAGCGTGTGATGGGCAGGGCACCGTACTCTTGCGCTGCTGCACCGCGTTGACGCGGCACCAGAGCTTCCTGAGCGGGGAGAGCACGGCCCGGAGCCACCCCATGCCGAGCCTTGGCCGCCTCCTGCATCTCATATCTATAGCAGCAGAGCCAAACCGTGTGGGTTGTTCGTGACTCGTGAAGACGAGCACGTGAAGAACAAGAGCTGCTGCTGCTGCTGCTGCTGCAGAGGAGGGGCGGGGGCAGCCGGGCAGGTGGTGTGGTGCGGTCACTGGTCATGGTCAGTGCAGTGGTGCTGTGTATATGAGCAATGCTGCAACCCGCCGGTGAAGTAACCCGCAGCCGCTTGCCTTTGGCTTGCTTTACACTTGGGTAAAGCCTCCCACACTATTCTCCCTTCCGTTGGGTTCCGTCTGAGTGCTCCCTCTGCCACAACGGACTCCCTTGCCGCACAATCATGCTACGCCGAAGCTGCCCGCGCCCGCCTCTGATCTTTACGTTGCCCCGTCGCTGTCGCGGATCCATCGAACCCTCGCATACGTACGACCCTTCATTCTCAAGATCACCGTGCCCCATTAAACTAGGTAGTGTTTAGTTGGCGAATTTTTTTGACGAAATGGTACTGTAGCACTTTCGTTGTTATTTGATAATTAGTGTCCAATTATAGTTTAATTAGGCTTAAAAGATTCGTCTCGTGAATTTCGTCTAAACTGTGTAATTAGTTTTATTTTTTTTTTATATTTAATGCTTCATGCATGCGTCAAAGATTCGATATGACGAGAAATCTTGAAATTTTTTGCAAAATGAAGGCAACTAAACAGGCTGCGTGCACGCCGCAGCGTCTTGTTTCTTTGCCTGATACTGTACTAAAGAAACCAATCAGGGCAAAAAACAAGCTATCAGTCGTCGTCGTTGATTAGTTTCTTCTGCGCCTTGTTCACCAGTGGATTAAGGGGGCGTTTAGATCCAAAAATTTTTGGATTTTGGCTCACTGTAGCATTTCGTTTGTATTTGGTAATTAGTGTCTAATTATGGACTAATTAGATTCAAAAGTTTCATCTCACGATTTCTCACTCAACTGTACAATTAGTTTTTTTTTTCGTCTACATTTAGTACTCCATGCATGTACCGCAAGATTCGATGTGACAGGTACTGCGCAAAATTTTTTGGAATCTAAACACCCCCTAAGCAAGGTGCATCATATCTTTTTAAAAACCTTTTTTTAAAAAAACCAAGGTGCATCGTATCCCCTGGGGCTAGATTAAGAAAAACGAGCGTCCTGTTCGTTTGAGTTTTATTTAAGCTTGTTTGGTTTGTTTTCAGTTAATAAATAATAATTTTTCTCACACCAAATCAGCCGAGAGTACTTTATGAAATAAGGCGAAAACTACCGAGCGAACGGTGCGAGGACGGACGGACGGACGTTGTTACGCAGTACGTACATACGCCGGACGCGTGCGCCGCAAGCCCCTCCTTTTCTTGGCGTCCTTGATGCTTGCTTGGACCGACGCGCCGCGGAGGCGTGTGAACGCATGCATTGCGTCGGGTAACTCTTACAACGCACGGCATCGATTTACCAGACAGGCGAGGTGAAGTGAGGTCAGGTGAGCGAGCGAGCAAGCAAGCAACAAACCGACTCAGAAAAAAGTTTTTCATGGCTGGTGAGTCGATGGCACCTCCATCAAGACTCATCGCCTGGCCATGGAGACGGGCTCGCTCGCTATTCACATGGCATGGCCGCATGGCGTCTTCATTTGCTTCTCTTTTACCCCATCGCCTGGATTGCGGCCGTGGTGGTCGTGTGACTATGCACTATGGTTCTCATGCTCTGTCTAGTTTCTGGCTCGCTACCAGACGACGGAAGGATCTGCGTAAACTAATAGTAACTAGTCAGCGTCGTAAAAAGAGATTCGTTGAACACGTTTTTTTTCTTGATTTAGCAGGCATGATTACCCGCGGGTGGGCCTTCCAGGATCCTCCGATGTGATCCCTTCGGCCAATAAAATATGTTAGTAAATCCGTTCCAAATTATAGTTTGTTTGTCTTTTTTTTTTTTACTTCAAGTTTGATCACTCGTCTTATTTAAAAATTTATACTAAATATATACTTTTTTTTTTGTTGTGGCTTGCTTTATTAACTAGAGTTCTTAAAAAATAACTTAAATTTAACTATGTTTGTACAAATATTTTAAATAAGACGAGCGGTTAAACTCAGGATCAAAAAAGTCAAATGAATTATAATTTGGAACGGGGGAGTACATGCGTTTGATCTGCTAGTATGATCAGTAGCTGAGCCATCAGCAGCTCTGTACATGGAGAACTTGACGCTGTACCTTCCATTGGTTGGGTTGGAAGCTGCTACTGTTCCTCAAGATGGCCGTTCCTGCACTTAACACATAATATGTACCCAACATGTTCACGTGCACTATACATTCGACGTCACCAAAAGCAAAAGATGCGATGGATAATTCGTTCTGAGATAAATTTCTGAAGCAACAGATAGATTTTGAAGAGACAAGAAAAGAAGAAGGTCCAACGCGCGATGAACCGACTCTCCCGGAAGGATGACCGAACGAACGGGATCTGGTTCTAGCAACCGACTCGGGCTCAAGGGAAAACTCGTTTCGATTGAATTGGTCCCTGCACGCGTGTAGCAAACTTCCCGATCCTTCCAGGATTCAGGACTCTCAAATATTTTTACTGCGAACCGACGTAGCGATGCTCTTCGATCCTGTCGCGATTCTTCCTCCCAATCGGAGCTGAGGCCGACCTAGCCGAGAGCTACCGGGGAGAGGCGGTATGGACGGCGGCTTCGAGGACGGCCGCGCGCGAGCGCGCCGGACCCGCCACGACGCCCTGTACAGGATTTTGGCCGAGTGCGACACCGATTACGACTCAGGCGATGACAATGGGTCCCGCCGCCGCAAGCGCCGCAGGGACGCCTCCGCCGAGCCCGATCTCTCCAAGCCGGTCCAGTTCGTCTCCTCCGGCTCCGTCATGCCATCCCGGAATCCAGGGCCTGGCCCTGTGAGCGCCACCGCCGAAGAGGATGAGGCGAAGGCGGGGGCGGAGGAGGTGGGCATCGAGCCGCCGCTCCCCACGAAGTTCGGGAAGATCAGGCAGGGCGCCGGCGCAAGTCGGGAGAAAAAGGAGCGGGAGCGCGCCGCAGCCGCGCGCCGCACCCAGGCGTCGGTGAAGCCGCCGCCGGCGGCCCCGGGGAGCGTGCGGTCCAACGCCAAGGTTGTCGAGATGACGCGCATCATGAGGTACGTTGACGGCATGGGCCTCGGCAAGGACGGGCAGGGGATTACTGAACCGGTGGCGGTCACCGAGCGGCACAAGAACGCCGGCCTTGGCTACGGCGAGGAACCCGTGACCCAGTCGGCCAAGGAGAACCTGCCGCCCCCGGCTTCAGCTTCAACCAAGGAGTGGCCGCCACGGTGGTCGAAGAAGGCGAGGGCTAGGAAAGCTCCCGTCTTGACGAAGAATGCGTTGCCGGCAATGCTTGCCGAGCAGGTGCTGGAGGAGGAGGCCGAGGGGCACCCCACCGTCGTCCAGAAGGTGATCGACAGGCGAGGGCGACAGGAGCGCGTGCTGACGGACCTGAGGGGGCTCAACGACGAGCAGGGGCAGGAGATGCAGGCTGACGACGCTCCGATGCCGGAGCTACAGCACAACGTGCGGCTACTCGTTGACGACACGGAGGCTGACGTCGTGAGACTGGACGGCCAGCTGCGGCGGGAGCACGAGAAGGCGGCCAGCTTGGTGCGGGAGGAGATAAAGCTGTCGAAGCAGGAGGCGGCGCAGAAACGGCAGCTGCAGGTCATGGAGACGATCGCAGGGGCGCTAGAGCAGGTCCGGATGGACGATTCAGCCGGCGTCCTCACCCTGGAAGGACTGCTTCTGGCGTTCAGGGGCCTGAAGGCGCGCTTCGCGGAGGAGTTCAAGATGTGCGGCATGGCATGGGTCGCCTGCCAGTTCGCGCATAAGCTGCTGATCCGGTTCTTCCAGGGCTGGCGGCCGCTCGTGGATCCGTCGGTCGGCTTGGAGCTCATGTCATCGTGGAAGGATCTGCTGGAGGGAGACCAGCTGCCATATGACTTCTCGCACGGCGCCGCTTCAATGGCCGTACGCGCAGCTCGTGTGCGAGGTCATCGTGCCACCCGTGCGAATGTCAGGAACCAATTCGTGGGAAGCAAGGGTTCCGAAACCAATGCTCGACTTTCTCAAGACATGGGAGCAGGTGCTGCCCCCCGTTGCGCTTCAGTTGATACTGGAGCATGTGGTCATGCCAAAGCTCTCGGCCGCCGTGGATTCATGGGATCCACGCGGGGAGAAGGTGCCGATCCATGTCTGGGTGCACCCATGGTTGCCGATGCTAGAGCAAAGCAGCATAGAGACCCTGTGCCATGCCATCCGGTACAAGCTGAGCAGCTTCCTCCGCGTATGGCAAGCGCACGACACATCAGCTCACGCTCTGTTGTCTCCATGGAAGAATGTGTTCGATTCTGCAGTCCGGGAAGACCTGGTTGCGCGTTATATCGTCCCGAAACTGAGGATGGCACTGCAAGAGTTCCAGATCAACCCGGCGGACCAGAAGCTCGATCAGTTCAGATGCGTGATGCTTTGGGCTTCTACGATCCCGGTGCGCTGCATGGTCCGTTTTCTGGAAGTTGATTTCTTCAGCAAGTGGCATCAGGTCCTATACCACTGGCTGTGTTCCCCGAATCCTGATTTCGTCGAGATCGTTAATTGGTATAAGTGCTGGAAGGACAGTTTCCCACCTGAATTGCTTGCTGATGCGCGCATACGGATGCTGTTTACACTTGGCCTGGAGATGATGGACCGAGCCGCGGAAGGACTTGAGGTTGTGCAGCCTGGAACTGGGGAGAATATGGCATACTTGAGAGGTAGTGGTACAGAGAAACTTCAAGTTGATGCAGCTGAGAAAGCATCACAGTTCCCTTGTTGCCATGCAGTATGAGGAGCAACCGAGCCAGATCTGAGCTTCAAGGAGTGTATCCAGGCATTCGCTATGGAGAAAGGTTTGTTGTTTATGCCTAGAGTCGGCAGGTTCTACAATGGCATGCCAGTGTATGAGTTTGGCTCTGTAAATATTTGCTTAGACTTCGTGGAGCGAGTAGTCTACGGACAACGTCGAGAAGGAATCGAGAGATGGTGTGCTCTATCTCTTAGCCTTAGGCAATTGGTGGAAATGAATTGGGTAGGGAGAACTTGCTAAATCACCTAACCTGGAGCATTCGTGTCATTTCCAAATCCCTCTCCGGTCACCCTTTTTTTCCCCATGTTATGTAAAGTCCGTAAGATAACATGTACTCCCTCCGTTCTAAATTGTAAGTCATTTTAAGAATCTTGGAGAGTTAAACTTTTTCAAGTTTGATTAAAATTATAGAGAGAAATACAAAGATTGATGACATCAAATAGGTATAATATGAAAATATAACTAATGAAGAATCTAATGATACTTACTTGGTATGATAAATATTATTATTTTGTTATATAAATTTAGTCAAACTTGAAAAACTTTGACTCTCAAGATTCTTGGAATGACTTACAATTTGGGATGGAGGGAGTACACCTGGTATATAAGCAAACTGGGTCGAGCATTTGCTATGGTAATTGCAAAATACTGTTGATGTTATAGAGGATTTCGACATGTCTCTTTTCTTCTATTGGGAAAAAACTGTGTTATTGTCCGTAGCTTCATATGTTTTTTTTTGTTTGACGACCCATGGCTAGTTACAAGTTGAGGTTACAAGTTGAGGCTAAAAATTAATCCAAATTAGCTATGATTGGTTAGTAAGTTGGCTAACAACTAGTTGAAAACTTGGTTAGAATTAGCCCACCTATTAACCATCATGTTTGGATGTACTAGAACTAAGCATCTATGTGAGCTTTGTAAAATAACTCTCAATTTTGATTTTTTAGCAAAAAGGGGAAAAGGTGCCCTCCAACAATTTTGTAAAAGAACTCCTTAAAAATAAAAAGTTTTCAAATATCCTCTCTAGCTCATAAATTTTCAAAGTTGAGAGGAACTCTGTAATCCCCTTGTCGGTGTTTTGTAACCGGACTAGTAAATTTATACGATTGCCGCGCTGCTCTAGAAAGACGATGGTAGCATCCAAAAGACATGAGTGTTTATACCGGTTCAGGCTGGAACCATACGTCCAGTCTCAGAGATGATCGCGTACGTGTTCCTCGCTTGAATGCTCTGAAGTTTTTACAACGGGAGGTGGAAAAACGGCGGAAGAGGTAGGAGATCTAGAGCTAAGAGACGAGCTGCCCGAAAGGAAGCTTCAGGAGCCCTTCTATGGTGTGACAACGAGAGAATGGTAGAGGATCAGAATTGGATGCCCAAGATGAGTGCCATGGCTGCCCTTATATAGAGTTCGAGGCTAGGGCTTATACAAAGCAGTAGGTTCTCTCGCCCGAAGGATCGTGAGCCTGAGGGAGGGCCTAGCTATCTTGGCTTACAAGCTACGCCGTCTTAGGGAGCACATCTGGGCGTGGGTGTCGTCATGGTCTTGTGGCCACGTCGCGGTATGGTGTGACATGGTGCTATTATGCCGGCCGTGGCAGCACTGTAGGCACGATGGGAGTTCGCCAGCCGTCCTGTGCGATGTGGTCCTCGCCGTGGTCTTTGTAACAGAACCGACCAATTATACGAAATTAAGTAAGAAAATCATCCACCAGAGCAGACGATTGAGCAAACTTAAGCCCGTATAACCCGGTAGTCCGTGAAATCACGAATGATTTCAAACCAACTCGTGTCCCAGCCATGATCGTAATAAGTTTAGCGGTCACCAATCACATATTACATAAAAGTTTGCATAACAGATACATCAGAGTTTAAACATAGTTATTACAAAACAAGTTCGAATAAAAGTAGCGGAAGTCATTTGTTTAAAACCACACACACTCACACGGAGTTCAAATATAGTGCCAGCTGATGATCATCTCCAACAAAAGCATTAGATGAGACGTAAGGAATGACCATGCCCATGGTCCTAAGCATCACCCATCGCAGGATACAGGCAGTTGATACAGTAGCCATAGTACATCTGCCCATCTGCAACAAGTGGGAATAAAACCCTGAGTACGAGAATGTACTCAGCCAGACTTACCCGACATAACCGAAAATAAATGACACCAAGGATTATGAAGGGCTTTATAGTAGGGTAGCTGACTCATTTGCAAAAAGAAGCATTTTTAGCATTTTAAGAACCTTTCTAAAAGCATTATTGCCAAGTTAATTATTATTAACCTGTCAACTAGATCTGCACCTATACTAGAGTAAACATGTGATTAAGCAGATAATGATAATCAATGATCATTAAGCAACTTCCATACTATCATATTCATTATAACTGTCCAAGTGTTTCATAACATTTACTACGATGAAGTAACTCAAGTCAAGTGCTCACTATCCAGGAGCGATGGCGATTCGAATCGATTCCTAACCAGCTGGTGATTTGTTCCTTACACAAACCTCACTCACCCGCTAAAGTGAGATATTGATCACCGAGTCAACTTTCCAGGAATCTCGAGTTTGCCAGGAACCACATGTACCCAGGGGCCGACCGACTGCACTTTGGCCTTATCATCCCACCCCCGTGTCCTACCACACCGCTTTCGCACAAGGCGTCTGCATCAAGGGCAATCCACTCGGCCCGAAAAATCTCCCAGCTTCGCGGTCGGAAGATACTTTATCCGGCCAGCTAAATGTAAGGCATGCGTTCAACATGACTCGAGGCCCAACAACGGTCGGTCCTTAATCGACATAGACGGAAACACTACAGTCCAAAACTCTGCAAGTCTCCGTCCGGTCTCAACTTCATTTAACACTTAGTTATACCATGACTTCATAGTCATCCAAGCAGATCCAAGTAACCACCTATAGCTCGCAGTGACAGAAATCACCCGACTTCTACCGGTCTAAGCCAACCTAAGCATTGACTTCATTGCGCGATACCGGGGTAACAAGGATATAGTATAACAAAGGTAAACAAGGTATAATGCAAAGAACGGTTGCAAACAACTCCTGAACGTAATGCATCAATTAAAGTAAAGCATTTAATTAAATCATTGCAAACCGGGAGAAAATGCTCGGGGCTTGCCTCTCTCGAAGGAGCTCTCGGGCGGTGATCGGGGCACTCCGGAAGTTCCTCAACGTCCTCCCTTCGACTTCCTAAGACTTCTCTTCTTTGCTGCTCGAACTGCTCCTCGGACTCCTCGGGAATGACGACTGGGTTCTCAGTTTGCAATCCTGTATGATGCAACACGCGTAAGTGATTATGCAAACGGTGCATCGAAGGAGATGGATGCAATGGATATGTTTAAATGCAAGGTAGTCAACATCATCCAAGAAACTATACTACAAGCACATGTCATCTACTGCATTCTCTTCTATTACTAATATGTTAAGTTAACCTATCTTATGAAATGCTTCAAGGATACACCAAAGCTTTACTAATTTCTTAATCACACTTAAAGCGACACTCGCTTAAACCCTAATTAATAATAGGTTTGAATATCAACATATATTTTTGATGCTCCTAAAAATCTGAGAAAATTATAGTAGCATAATACTATCCTAAACAGACTACCATAAAAATTTCATAGCATTTGGATAAGTAAACTATCCTACACAAAAATGACAAGCTATAGCTTAAAAATGAGCATGAAATTACTTTGTACTACGAAAAGTGTCAAACAACAGAATTAATATTTTTCCTAGGTTCTTCATAGCATATAATCACTGTACAAAAATTATCAGATGCATGTTTTATACAAAGTTTGCTCTCTAGCAAAAATAACAAAAATCAGCCATTAAAGGCACTTGAACTACACCTCCAAAGTTTTCCACAGCACATGCATGAAACATATTTTTCCTAGGAATTACATGACCTAAGAAGATTAACAAACTTGAAATCATATTTTTCTGAAACCTATAGATTTTTCTACACATTTTTCAATTTATCGGCAATATACATGATTAAATAAAAGCCTATAGAAAAGTATCCCAAAAATGACATGCAATAATTTTTCCAAGTGGATCTGATGATAAGGAACCTAGCAAAATTTGTTTCAACAAATTTGGAGCCAATTTGAGTACTCAAACATTTTCCAAAGTCTTTAACAAAAATCTGAAAAATCCTTTTTCTAATAAACGAAAATCAGTTGGAACCTAAACTGCTATGCGCACCCAGATCTGCACCCAAGACTGCTCTTCGGGAGATGTACAAGCGGGTCCCAGCTGGTCAACTGCCCCACCGGTCACCGACCGGAGAGCAGGGGAGGTCGGTTGACCTACCACCGCCGACGACGCCAAGAAGAGTCCGTGAAGGGGTGGCACCAGCGTGCACAAGACAGTTGTCCCGCCACCGATGGAAGTAGAAAATGGACCCCCTAGCTACAGCGGAGGAGGAGGCGCCGGGCGACAATGGCGATCACGGCAATGGCCACAGCGAGGCACGCCGCCAACTCCCGGCCATGGCGGTTCGATCGAGCTTATGCGTGAGCATCAAGGTTACTCGGGAAACCGAGGGAAGGGAGAGGAAGGAGGAGAGGGCTCCGTGGTGGTTGTCCACGGCGAGCACAACTCCGACGCCGTGGCGGAAATGGTGCTCCATTGCGGAGAAGAAGAAAAATAGGCCTACCTTGACTCTCCCGCCAGAGGCGAGATGGACGAGCTCCAGATGATGATGATGGAGTCGCGGGCTAGCCGGAGTGAGAAGCGAGGCAATGGCGAGGGTTCCCGGGCTCGGCGGAGCAATGTCACGGCGGTGGCTTTTCTCGGTGGCTCCAGCGCGCGAGAGAAAGAAATAGAGGGCGAGTCGCGAAAAGGATGGCGGTAAGCTGCCTTCAAGCGCTCGCCAATGAAAGCAACGGCGTCGAGCCAAGGCCATGGCGCTGCGCGGCAGCCACGCCATGGATAGGAGTTGTCACCGGTCGGCACTTTGTGTCGAGTTCAAAATTTCATCAATCGGTTGAAACAACGAGTTGGTAGACAAATAATTACAACGGCGCTAGATCTCCCAAATCGTGGCGAATCAGTGCAAATCGTATACATGAAAGTTGCAAAGCTGTGTTAGGGCTACAATTGTTCTCTAGAAATCTTAAGCTAATTCGCAAAGGACAGAGAGTAAAATCATGCCAAAGTCATGTTCAAGAAACTAAAAACTAGAATTTATACTTAGAAATTGCTAAGTGTTGAAATCAACCCAAATTCTGACTTGTGGGACCATTTTGAGCCTGTTGTGCACATTTTCATGACTTGGTCACAAAATAACTTTTGTTCCTCATGTAATTTGCTACAACTTTGTTTTAGGTTGCTCTGACATGCAAACATTCTAAGTGGTACTTTTTAAACAGTCAAACCAAAAAGTCCTAGGGTCAAAACAAGTCAAACCATGATTGGAAATCTTAATTGGGCAAAATGATCAACATGAACATTGTTCCTAATGACTTTCTAAGCATAGCTAAGGTGTTTAAAAATATATTTAGCCATACCACACATTGGTCACGCAAGAATCAAGCACAGAATGCACTAAAACGATGAAAAACAATTGAAATGATACTTTTGTTTCAAAGTCATGTTTCCCATGTTTCAAGGCGATATTTCAATTGTTATTCACACGATTAAGCATGTATGATTTGGATGCTTGATGATGCATGAGATGCGTGATTTGCAGTGCCTAAATGCAGGCATAACACCGGGGTGTTACAGCCCTCCCCCCTTATAAAAATCTCGTCCCGAGATTTGGGTTACGAACCATTTATTATAAAAATCTTCATAAGCTTTTTGTAGATACTCTCCTGTTTCCCAAGTTGCATCTCCCTCATCATGATGATCCCACTGTATCTTGTATGTTTTCACCACACTATTTCGAGTAGCATGTTCCTTAGTGTCTAACACCCGGACTGGTTGTTCACGATACACCAAATCTGATTTGAGTTGGATACCTCGAGGTTCTATTCTTTCCTCCGGAACACGCAAACATTTCTTGAGATGTGATACATGGAAAATCGGAAGACCGTACTCATTGCCTCGTGTAACTCTAACTTATAGGCTACTGGGACCTCTTTGTTCCAAGATCTTGTATGGTCCTACGAATCTTGCGGCAAGCTTTCTGCGGATTCCAAACCTTTTCTTCTTCATTGGCGTAACTTTTAGATAAACATAGTCACCAACTTCAAACGCAAGGGGTCTCCTCCTTTTGTCTGCATAGCTTTTCTGACGTGATTGGGCCGCTTTCATATTCTGCTGAATAATATGAACTTTCTTCTCGTCTTCTTCTACAAAGTCAATGCCATAATACCTTCTATCTCCAGGTTCGACCCAATTCAATGGTGTTCTACATTTTCTGCCATATAAAGCTTGAATGGGGCCATCTTGATGCTTTTTTGATAACTATTATTATCTGAAAATTCGCTAATTGGTAACCATGACTCCCATGATCCCTTGGAAGATAATACACAGGCTCTCAACATATCCTCCAAAACAGCATTTACTCGTTCAGTCTGACCATCTGTCTGAGGATGATAAGCGGTACTGCGAATCAAACTAGTTCCTAAGCCTTTATGTAAATGTTCCCAAAAATGAGCCGTGAACTGTGAGCCTCTATCAGATATTATGGTCTTTGGTATACCATGCAACCTCACAATTTCTGCGATATGCTTCTCGGCATATTGAGGTGGTCGATAATCTGTTTTGACCGGCAAGAAATGAGCGGTCTTGGTAAGACGATCCACAATTACCCAAATTGAATCATGTCCTTTTTGAGTAGTGGGCAAACCCGTGATAAAATCCATACTGATATCGTCCCACTTCCAACTAGGGACTGATAAGGGTTGCAACATACCGGCAGGTTTCATGTGAATGGCTTTCACTCGACAACATGTGTCACATCTGACAACATATGTTGTAATTTCTTTCTTCATTTTGGTCCACCAATATCGAGATCTTAGTTCTTGATACATCTTACTACTTCCAGGATGGATAGATAACTTAGAAAGGTGAGCTTCATCCATGAGCTTATTCCTAAGCTCTCGATCCTTGGGAACCACGAGACGGTTGTCAAACCACAACACGCCTGCTCATCCACTTTAAAGTGTTGAGACGGCTTTTCTTTTATTTTCTCTTTGATGTGGAATATCCCCTTGTCAGTTTTCTGACCTTCTATCATCTTACTCTCCAAAGAGCAAGTAATCAATACTATTTAACACAGCAGGATGCATTAGATCGAATCCATCTTCAAGTAATGGCTGCACAATCAAGTAATGTGACTTCCTGCTCAAAGCATCTGCCACTACATTGGCTTTACCAGGATGATATTGCACATTCAAGTTGTAATCTTTGATCAATTCCAACCATCTACGTTGTCTCATGTTTAGCTCGTTTGGGTAAAGATATACTTAAGACTCTTGTGATCCGTGAAAATATTGCACACATTACCAAGTAGATAATGTCTCCAAATTTTGAGGCGTGCACAATCGCAAAGAAGTTCAAGATCATGTGTTGGATAGTTGACCTCATGCTTTCTCAATTGACGTGATGCATAAGCTATGACTCTCCTTTCTTGCATAAGTACACAGCCTAATCCAGCTTTTCGATCGCGTCATAAAACACATCAAATGGTTTCTCAATATCTGGTTGCGCTAGAACAGGAGCAGTGGTCAACAGTTCCCGCAAAGTGTGGAAAGCTGCTTCACACTCTTCTGTCCACACAAACTTGTGATCCTTCTGTAGGAGACTTGTCATCGGTTTGGCGATCTTCGAGAAATCTGGTATAAAGCGACGGTAATAACCCGCTAGTCCTAAGAAACTCCTAATTTCAGGAACTGAGGTCGGTACTTTCCAATTCATAACTTCTTGCACCTTACTTGGATCGACTAAAACCCCATTCTCTGACAGAATGTGACCAAGGAAAGGAACTTCCTTCAACCAGAATTCGCATTTGCTAAACTTAGCATACAATTGATGATCTCTAAGTCTGGTCAAGACAGTTCTCAGATGCTCTTCATGATCTTTCTCGTTCTCGGAGTACACCAGAATGTCATCGATGAACACTACCACAAACTTATCCAATTCTGGCATGAAAACTATATTCATCAAAAACATAAAGTATGCGGGAGCATTTGTCAAGCCAAAAGACATGACAAGATACTCATACAACCCGTATCTGGTGGAAAATGCAATTTTTGGTATATCATGTGGCCTAATCTTAATCTGATGATAACCGGATCTCAAATCTATTTTTGAGAACACCTTGGCCTTGGATAATTGGTCAAACAGAACATCAATATGTGGCAAGGGATATTTATTCTTGATGGTCACAGCATTGAGTGGCCTATAATCTACGCACATTCTCAACGTGCCCTCTTTCTTCTTTTTCACAAATAAGGCTGGACATCCCCATTCAGACTTGCTTGGCCGAATAAACCCCTTTTTCGACAAATCTTCTAATTGCTTCTTTAGCTCAGCTAACTCATCTGGAGGCATCCGATAGGGTCTCCTTGAAATCGGAGCCGTTCCGGGGACTAGCTCAATTCCAAACTCAATCTCCCTATCTGGCGGAAGACCAGGTAGCTCATCCGGGAATACATCCGGGAATTCACACACTACCGGAATCTGATGAATAGGAATGACTGCCGTAGCGCATGTAACACTTATCAGGTCTGTTCTTCGAGGCAATGGTACTTGGAAAGTACCCTCACCCAGGGGATCCTTAAGGGTAAGTACTCGGCTTCCAGTATCTATGACTGCTCCCCAATCCTTCATCCAATTCATCCCTATAATAACATCCAAAACTAATCCAGGCATAACTATCAAGTTCACTCGGAACTTCCTGCTACCTAATTCAAGGGTTGCCCCTCGAACCATCCGGTTGGTCAAAACATCAGCCCCTGCTGAACTTATACGGTAACCATAACCCAATTCTGTGCATAGTTGTTCATGTTTCTGTGCAAATGCTTGACTCATAAAAGAATGCGATGATCCGAGAATCAAATAGAACAACTACTGCAGGTTTTCGTTGACGAAACTTACCAAAGAAAGTGACGGGCTCTCCCTCTGGAATTTCATCCACCGTTGTACTATGCACTCTAGCATTATAAGTCTGCTGCTTCTTCTTGGGCGGGTACGGACAAAACTTCGAGAAATGACCGGGTTGATCACAGTTATAGCAGGGTCCTCTCACTGTCCCGGCAGATCCCACAGCTCCCTTGGAACTGCCTTGTACCGCAGTTGCGGCTGCTTTGTTGGGCTGTACTGCCATCTTGTATGGCTTTTGAGGTCCACGGAAATTTTGGCTTCTTGGTTGAGGTGGCTCGAATCTAGCGCCAAAGCCGATGGGCGATAGGGAGGATGACCTCCCATTGGTGCTCTAGCTTGAGACGGCCCTCCTTCAAAGGCTCTCTTGCGTGTCTTGGCTGTGGTGCTGGCGTTGTTATTCTTCTCCTGCTTCAGACAGTCGCTGATGAAGTCATTGAATCTGACACGGTTGTTGGTACCAACATGCTTCATCATTTTTGGATTGAGACCCCTCTTAAAGCTGGCTATTCTCTTAGCATCTGTGTCAACCATGTCGGGAGCATAGCGACATAAGTTGTTGAAAGCATGCAGGTATTAAATCCACGGTCTTGGTGCCACGGTTCAATGCCGAAACTCTCCCAACTTCATCTCTGTCGGCCCGGGTGGAATATAGACTCCACGGAAGGCCTCGAAGAACTCTCTCCAAGAAATCGAGCATTTGGAGGGAAGGTGGTGCGATGGTGCTTCCACCACATTTCCGCCGGGTCCCTCGCAATTGAAGTGTAGCATACTCCGCTTTCAAAGACCTCGGTCATCCTCAACACACGAATTTATCTTCCATTGTGTTGATCCATTCCTCAACATCAAGTGTCAGTGGCTCTGTTGCTTCCTTGAATACGGGTGGCCGGTGTCCATGAAATCTTTGAAGCTGCTATATTGGTTTACTCCCATGCCACCACCTTGATTGTTACCACGTTGAACGTTGTTGGCTATGGTGCGCAGAAAATCTTCCATGTTTTTCTGGGATTGTTCTGCGTTCTGACTTCCGAGCAGCTGTGCGAAGAACATCTCGGGGGTAAACGGGGGAGGAGGTGGCAAATGCGGCTCGTGGGGAGGCTCATTGTTGTTGACGGGGTTTCCACCACCACCGGTCCCAGCACGTTAGCACCGGGCTCGGCCGGGTCATCGTGGTTCGGCGTGTGTTTGTCATCTCGCATATTTCCGCAACAAGTAGCGATTGAGTGAAGCTGTAATAATTGTGAGTGAAGGAAAAATTATGCCGTACTGGATTTACTGGAGAGAATAAATTCATACAATAAAACAGAGGCACAACCATCGCATTCCAATTAAAACAACAGCACTTAATCGAATTACTTAAACGGCAAACATCGCGTCCATACAATCACATTGCCAAAGATACATATCTTTGGACTTTTATGCGTTCGAGATATCGCATTCGAGAATCAAGTTCCAACCACATGCCGAGTCTCATACGTTCAAGCAACATACGATAGATTACATGCCAACAAAAGAAAGGTCATCGCGACAGGACACGGATACTAGCGCAAAAGCAACTAGCCTACTCCTCGGGGCCATCGTCCGGGATCGGAGACGTCACCATCGCCTCTGGTGAAACTACAGGCTCGTTAAGTTGTGTCGCCGTCGATGTCCATGCCAGCGGCGTTTGGTGGAGCATATGGGCCAACCCCATTGTAGAGCGCGTGAAACTCCTCGTGCAGGTTGCCGTTGTATTCCTCTAACTCATCGACTCTCTACAGCAGAAGGTTTCTTGCGTTCTAGGCTTCATTCCTTTCCTGAACCAACTGTCCAATCATGCGGTCTGCATTGTTGTTGGCTTGAGTCAACGTGATGCACTCATTGCATAGCTCTATCACCTCTCTCAACCGCTTTGATCTCGTTTGTAAGTTCATATCACCCAACCGCTCCTCGCAAAGCTAGCTATGGCTCGTGGCTCTGTCTCTTCTTCGCTTCTTCCCTTTGAGCTTATCCTCACTCGCAAAGCCGGTCAAAGTCCAAGAGGTACTCTCGAGGCCCTCATATGCTCTGATGGCGGCAAACATAGCACTCATTGCCTGGTTGTCGCTAGCCTGTCCCTCAGCTGGACCTCTGACCAATGCACTTCCCTGAGGCTGAACCCAAATGGCATCGCGAGGATCATCCCTAGGAAAAGTACCAGCTAGAGCTGCAGCAAGCTCACACGGGAAATCTGCTCATAATGTCCCTCGATGACACGGAAGGTCGCTCCCTCTGCACCCTCGGTGGAGTACGACCCTCAAACTCCAAATGCCAACCATCCCAATCTGGAGCATCACCGAGAGCAGGAACCGTGATCTCCACCACTGCAAGTCCATCATCTGCCAACTGGCTCTCATTCCAAGAGTACACCGGCTCTTGACCCTCTGGGTACCCCACATCATGGAGCACTCTCCAAAGCAAACTTGGCATGCCAAACTCGCTCAAGAAGGTGTCCGTGGTGCGGTGCTCCCTCGTGGCCAACAGACGTCGGGGTGCTCTTCCTCCCGGTGGACTTCTGGTGATGCCTCTTCGTCAGGGGCCATCTGTAGTAAAAAGTTCTCTTTATTACTTGGGAAACATATTTTAGGTGATACACTTTTATCAAAATGAGATAATCAATTTATAAGGGAGGTATGCATGAGATGAATGAGATGCACAAGTAACATGATGTATGTATCGCGTGCGTCGTTCTCACAAACTTAGGAAATAAATAATTTCTAACGACGAGTTTGGTGGCATACAACGATCTCTCAAGACGTAGCTAATACGTTCTACGATAGCGTTGTTATGTACCTGCAGAAGATTCATTTCAGCCCAATTCCCAATGAATGCATAAAAGCAGTAAAGTTTTATCTACACGCTCTACACGAATCCCCAGATACGTGTACAACGGTAGTAACTACCCGAACCATCGTCCTATTGACGGCATCGCCTCCACAGACGGAAGACCCATACATGGGATACCTTTGTAAAACATGCGTAGAACATGTAATCACTCCAGCATCAAATAAGCATTCACCCTAGATCGGCGGTGTATCCGATCATGCTCTCACAACTCACACTTACCGAGGCGTAGAGGCAAATGATCCATTCATTACCACTCAACCAAGTGGCACTCATACAATAGCACGCCGTATGAGCGACGAAAGAGAAATATGATGCAAGAACCCCAGTCAGTACTTAATTAAGCCACCTAAAGTCCTTAACTGGGCATAAAGGATATGATCACCGGCACACTTTATAGTTTTAAAATCACGTTTTCCAAATGCCTTTTTGTTTTAAATACACTTGTGAACAGTAACACGCTAAACCATGCTCGATGCCAGCTGTAACAGAACCGACCAATTATACGAAATTAAGTAAGAAAATCATCCACCAGAAGCGCATTTATTGAGCAAACTTAAGCCCGTATAACCCGATAGTCCGTGAAATCACGAATGATTTCAAACCAACTCGTGTCCCAAATGCATGATCGTAATAAGTTTAGCGGTCACCAATCACATATTACATAAAAGTTTGCATAACGAGATACATCGAGTTTAAACATAGTTATTACAAAACAAGTTCGAATAAAAGTAGCGGAAGTCATTTGTTTAAAACCACACACACTCACACGGAGTTCAAATATAGTGCCAGCTGATGATCATCTCCAACAAAAGCATTAGATGAGACGTAAGGAATGACCATGCCCATGGTCCTAAGCATCACCCATCGCGGGATACAGGCAGTTGATACAGTAGCCATAGTACATCTGCCCATCTGCAACAAGTGGGAATAAAACCCTGAGTACGAGAATGTACTCAGCCAGACTTACCCAACATAACCAGAAATAAATGACACCAAGGATTATGAAGGGCTTTATAGTAGGGTAGCTGACTCATTTGCAAAAAGAAGCATTTTTAGCATTTCAAGAACCTTTCTAAAAGCATTATTGCCAAGTTAATTATTATTAACCTGTCAACTAGATCTGCACCTATACTAGAGTAAACATGTGATTAAGCAGATAATGATAATCAATGATCATTAAGCAACTTCCATACTGTCATATTCATTATAACTGTCCAAGTGTTTCATAACATTTACTACGATGAAGTAACTCAAGTCAAGTGCTCACTATCCAGGAGCGATGGCGATTCGAATCGATTCCTAACCAGCTGGTGATTTGTTCCTTACACAAACCTCACTCACCCGCTAAAGTGAGATATTGATCACCGAGTCAACTTTCCAGGAATCTCGAGTTTGCCAGGAACCACATGTACCCGGGGGCCGACCGACTGCACTTTGGCCTTATCATCCCGCCCCCGTGTCCTACCACACACACCGCTTCGCACACAAGGCTGCATGGCAAATCCACTCGGCCGAAAAATCTCCCAACCTTCATGGTCGGAAGATACTTTATCCGCCAAATTAAATGTAAGGCATCGTTCAACATGACTCGAGGCCCAACAACGGTCGGTCCTTAATCGACCTGAGACGAAACACTACAGTCCAAAACTCGCAAGTCTCCGTCCGGTCTCAACTTCATTTAACACTTAGTTATACCATGACTTCATAGTCATCCAAGCAGATCCAAGTAACCACCTATAGCTCGCGGTGACAGAAATCACCCGACTTCTACCGGTCTAAGCCACCTAAGCATTGACTTCATTGCGGATACCGTGGTAACAAGTATATAGTATAACAAAGGTAAACAAGGTATAATGCAGCGAACGGTTGCAAACAACTCCTGAACGTAATGCATCAATTAAAGTAAAGCATTTAATTAAATCATTGCAAACCGGGAGAAAAATGCTCGGGGCTTGCCTCTCTCGAAGGAGCTCGGGGCGGTGATCGGGGCACTCCGGAAGTTCCTCAACGTCCTCCCCTTCGGCTTCCGGCACTTCCTGCTGCTGCACTCGAACTGCTCCTCGGACTCCTCGGGAATGACGACTGGGTTCTCGGTTTGCGATCCTGTATGATGCAACGCGCGTAAGTGATTATGCAAACGGTGCATCGAAGGAGATGGATGCAATGGATATGTTTAAATGCAAGGTAGTCAACATCATCCAAGAAACTATACTACAAGCACATGTCATCTACTGCATTCTCTTCTATTACTAATATGTTAAGTTAACCTATCTTATGAAATGCTTCAAGGATACACCAAAGCTTTACTAATTTCTTAATCACACTTAAAGCGACACTCGCTTAAACCCTAATTAATAATAGGTTTGAATATCAACATATATTTTTGATGCTCCTAAAAATCTGAGAAAATTATAGTAGCATAATACTATCCTAAACAGACTACCATAAAAATTTCATAGCATTTGGATAAGTAAACTATCCTACACAAAAATGACAAGCTATAGCATAAAAATGAGCATGAAATTACTTTGTACTACGAAAAGTGTCAAACAACAGAATTAATATTTTTCCTAGGTTCTTCATAGCATATAATCACTGTACAAAAATTATCAGATGCATGTTTTATACAAAGTTTGCTCTCTAGCAAAAATAACAAAAATCAGCCATTAAAGGCACTTGAACTACACCTCCAAAGTTTTCCACAGCACATGCATGAAACATATTTTTCCTAGGAATTACATGACCTAAGAAGATTAACAAACTTGAAATCATATTTTTCTGAAACCTATAGATTTTTCTACACATTTTTCAATTTATCAGCAATATACATGATTAAATAAAAGCCTATAGAAAAGTATCCCAAAAATGACATGCAATAATTTTTCCAAGTGGATCTGATGATAAGGAACCTAGCAAAATTTGTTTCAACAAATTTGGAGCAAATTTGAGTACTCAAACATTTTCCAAAGTCTTTAACAAAAATCTGAAAAATCCTTTTTCTAATAAACGAAAATCAGTTGGAACCTAAACTGCTATGCGCACCCAGATCTGCACCCAAGACTGCTACTGGGAGACAGACAAGCGGGTCCCAGCGGGTCAACCGGCCCCACTGGTCAGCCGACCGGAGACAGGGGAGGTCGGTTGACCGGCCACCGCTCGACGACGGCGAAGAGTCCGGCGAAGGGGGTGGCACCAGCGTGCACAGCAGGTTGTCCCGCGCCGATGGAAGTAGAAAATGGACCCCCTAGCTACAGCGGAGGAGGTCGCCGGCGACAATGGCGATCACGGCGGCGCTGCGCGAGGTACGCCGGCCAACTCCGGCCATGGCGGTTCGATCAGAGCTTGGCGTGAGCATCAAGGTTACTCAGGGAAACCGAGGGAAGGGAGAGGAAGGAGGGAGAGGGCTCCGGTGGTGGTTGTCCACGGCGAGCACAACTCCGACGCCGGCGGAAATGGTGCTCCGCTGCGGAGAAGAAGAAAAACAGTGCCTACCTTGACTCTCCTGCTCAGAGGCGAGATGGACGAGCTCCAGATGATGATGATGGAGTCGCGGGCTAGCCGGAGTGAGAAGCGAGGCAATGGCGAGGGTTCCCGGGCTCGGCGGAGCAATGTCACGGCGGTGGCTTTTCTCGGTGGCTCCAGCGCGCGAGAGAAAGAAATAGAGGGCGAGTGCGAGTGCGATGGCAGGCGGGCGCGGCCTTCAAGCGTTCGCCAGCGAGCAACGGCGTCAGGCCGGCCATGGCGCGTGGCAGCCACGCGGCGGATAGGAGCTGTCACCGGTCGGCACTGTGCCGAGTTCAAAATTTCAGTCAATCAGTTGAAACAACGAGTTGACTGACAGCGTTACTTGACAGCGCTAGATCTCCCAAATCGTGGCGAATCAGTGCAAATCGTATACATGAAAGTTGCAAAGCTATGTTAGGGCTACAATTGTTCTATAGAAATCTTAAGCTAATTCGCAAAGGACAGAGAGTAAAATCATGCCAAAGTCGTGTTCAAGAAACTGAAAACTGGAATTTATACTTAGAAATTGCTAAGTGTTGAAATCAACCCAAATTCTGACTTGTGGGACCATTTTGAGCCTGTTGTGCACATTTTCATGACTTGGTCACAAAATAACTTTTGTTCCTCATGTAATTTGCTACAACTTTGTTTTAGGTTGCTCTGACATGCAAACATTCTAAGTGGTACTTTTTAAACAGTCAAACCAAAAAGTCCTAGGGTCAAAACAAGTCAAACCATGATTGGAAATCTTAATTGGGCAAAATGATCAACATGAACATTGTTCCTAATGACTTTCTAAGCATAGCTAAGGTGTTTAAAAATATATTTAGCCATACCACACATTGGTCACGCAAGAATCAAGCACAGAATGCACTAAAACGATGAAAAACAACTGAAATGATACTTTTGTTTCAAAGTCATGTTTCCCATGTTTCAAGGCGATATTTCAATTGTTATTCACACGATTAAGCATGTATGATTTGGATGCTTGATGATGCATGAGATGCGTGATTTGCAGTGCCTAAATGCAGGCATAACACCGGGGTGTTACAGTCTTCATCATCGCCTCCTGGTTTTCGAGGGCGTCGTACAGGAGTTGGTAGCCGTCCCTGGGTCGTCGATCGCCTTGCTGGTTTGAGGAGCTGAGGGCCACGATCCCGATCGTTGGGGTTATGGCTCCCACCGGGTTGGATGGCCTCTAAGTTGATGCCTTTGTCGTGGGTCCCATCTGTACTGGGTGGAATCGTACATGCGTCTTGTCGGGCCGTATTTGGCCAGTGGTTATCGTACATGTCGTCACCGCCTTAGGCGGTGTTGTCTTATCTGAGCTACGTGGCGCAGGGGTGGCGTCTGACCGGACCGATGTGACCATTGTCCCCTTGGTCCTTGCAGGGTCTGTGCGGCGTGGTTGTTCTTGTCAGAGCAGGCACGCTTGGCTATGCTCTACCTCTCCCCGTTCCTCCTACGGGTCAGGGCAGTGGAGAGGTTGTGTGTCTGTCATGCGTCGTGGGGCTAAAGCGGAAGGAAGGGTCATGGCCGACCCTAGCCTTGGCGTCAGGTTCATTCTGCTTGGCTTAACTGGGCCTCAGTAGTTCAGGCCTTCGCTAACTGATGTGTCGTGGGCCGCTTGGCCTGCTAACTAATCGGTGCCTTGAGACACACCGGGGTTATAACTCCGACAGTAGCCCCCAAGCATTTTTGTGATCACAAAATGATTGTGAAAGCACTGAGATGCGTGTATGTTTGTGCGTGGGTTCGTAGTCGTGGCCTACTCGAGCTTCGTCGCTCGACCCCTCACGGGCTGGTGCATTCAATGTGGTAGGTGGCCATTACGTTTGGCCGTGTCAAGATGCCCTGACGACGTGGTACGCGACTGCTAAGCCTTGCCGTGTCAGTGTGTCGTGTTTCAGGGTTCATGACCAAGGCGTGACCGAGCGGCCACGTCGACGCTGTTCCGGCCCTACATTTGAGAGGGTCTCGATTTTCCCATCCTCCCGTGGGCATCTGACTTTGGCTATGACCTCCTGTGGTTCACCACGCGGCGCGGGGGTTTTAGACTGCTCAGTCCTTCCCTGGCCTATAAATGGAGACTCTTCTACCGTTTGAGGCACCCGTGGTTGTGGCCCTGAGCTGTTTCTGAGCGGTTAGACGTTAAGAGAGTGAGGGAAGGAGAGAATTCTGGGAGAAGTGTGCGGAGGATTGTGACATTATTGTGATGCGTCCTACTGAGGGTCGTCTATGGTGTCCGGAAGCCGTTACTGCTCTTTCCAGGAATTGGTGCTGGAAGGAGCCTTGCGAGCAGGGTGGGATGGGGTGGGATGGCTATCGGAACTGCAGCTTTACAACCTCCTCGCCTCCTAGGGGCCTTCAGCTAGGATGCGCGAGGTGGTCCTTGCCGTGGATAGTTCCACCATGTCGTTCATGCCGTTCCTGTCCTTGTGAGATGACGGCGCTGCTTCTGTTCTCTCCCCTACGTTCTATGCTCTAGGAGCTGTGGTGCTAGGAGGAGGTTTGCGAGGTGCTCCTCTTTGTTGCGTTCGCTCGCAATGGCGGAAGGGAGTGTCCCGCAAGCCCCCTTCTAGCATCATAGCTTCCGGGGCTTGGGCCGCTACTACCGTGTTGGAATGAGGAAAGATTTGTTTTTAGAATGCCCCGGTGCTCGGCTGGGTTTGTTTGTATTTTAAGTTATATTTCCTGAGTTTTTGGCCAGGGTTGTCTTGTGTTTTCACGTGATTCAATTTTTGTTTTTCGGGCGGTGCCTAGGCTTCTGAGATGCCTTCCCTGGCCAGGGGTCGACGTCTCGACCTGGCGCCATCTGGATTGTGACTCTTGGTGGATGCGTTGCTATATGTCCGAAGGTCGAGAACCCAGGGCTCAGGGAGGAAGCGGTTGAGACTGGGCCTTGTCCTAATAGTGGGGCCATTGATGCCCACTTCCTTCTTTCCCCGATGCCCCTCATGACCTGAGGGTTTGTGGTGCCTTGTTACAGGCAAATTTTGGTTTCACCCCACATGGGATGAGTCATGTCCACCGTAACCACACGGTTCAGAGCGGTGCATCTTGTCGAGGTCGATGGATAATTCGAGCGGGACCCAATATCCTCCCCAATCGATGCGGAGTTTGGATATGCCTCGTCGAGAGACGTCCCATAAATCATCGGCGGTCAAGCCCATTGGCCCCCGACCGCCTTCGTAGCGGACAGAGGGCAAGATGCCTCTCCCTAGAGGGGGTCAACTCGGGCGACTTCGAAGCAGACGACTCGAACACATATAGAGACGGTCGTGTGGCTCTGCACCACTGATTAGAGCCGCAAGGGCCCGTCTCCTCCCTACCCCTATCCCTCTGTGGCCTCGAGCCCTTCTAAGGACTGGCCTAGGAGTGGGTTTCCTATGCATGATGTTGGGTCATGGTCATGACCGGTGGCCTTACACACGGTCTTGGGGGCTTTCAGGCCTCCCTTGCCGTGGTCATGACTTATCGGTGTTCACTTGGCGTGTGATCGCGTGTGCGTTCTGCGGTCATGTTGACAGAGGGCCGCTCTGCGCGTGAATCCTGGGGGCGGTCGACCTTCCCGAACTCTATGTCTTAATGGTGTCCCTATGCGCTATGGTGCGTCGACTCATTTCCTGAAGGCTTGTGGGGCCCGTATTAGGGCGGAATCCGCACGGGTGCGGTTCGCTTCTCTCATCACCGCCACATAAATAGCTCCCTCTATCCGAGCCGATCCCTTACCTTGTCTCGCCTTCTGCCATGATTCCTTCAATCTAAAGGAAGAACAGAAGGAAAGGGGTCAAGTTCGTGAGCTTTACCTCTAGGTCCCGTGTGTCGCCGTTGCAGCAATCTACTCTGCCACCTCTGCCCCTTCTTTTGCCTGCGTCATAAGATGAGAGAGTGGGTACCTTCATCGGTGATGGAGGCGAAGCTACAACGCCTCATGGCTAAGGGTCTCCTTTCGCCGAACTGCCAAAGGAGGTCATCGGATGGAGAGCTTCTGTCAGCAAGGTGGTGCCCCTCCCATAGCCTAGGGAGGTAGTGTCATTTACTAACTTCCACAAGTACGGGTTTGGGGTCCCAGCGTCCGACTTCCTCCATGGTTTCCTTCAGGAATATGGAGTCTAGCTGCAGCACCTTCCTCCTAACGCGATGTCACCGCTAGCGGGCTTCATCGTCGTGTGTGAGGCCTTCCTGGGGATAGCTCCCAACAAAGACCTATTCTAGAGGGTTTTCGAGGTGAAAACCCACAATGTGCACGGTTCTGATGGTGGCGTGCTTGCTCCCGTGGGTGGGATGAACCTTCAGCAGGGGTTCTCTCATAGTTATCCGTGCTTGCCGTTGAAGTCTTTGAACTTAGGCTAGCATGAACACTGGTTCTACATTCAGGATGACGCCGCCGCCCCCTTCCTCTTTTCTCCAGCATTGCGTTGGTGAGGTTTACCTCGTGGAATTGGGGGTGCGACAGAACATGGCTGTCGAAGGTGATGGACATCCTAGAGATCCTCGCGGGCTGGATGTCGACCGGCTTGGATGGCGTTGCTGTTCTGTGGACCATGGTGGAATGGCGGGTTCAGCAATTGAAGCAACGGGCGACCCTGCTGTGTGACTACTCTGAGGTCGAAGATCTGACCCGCGAGACCAAGGAGATGCTCGAGGTCTCTGAAGTTGGGAAGTGGGTCAGGGAGTGGTCTCTTCTAGGACCGTTGTTGCGGCTAAATGTGTGGTGGGGGCGTTCACGGTGAACTTTTAGCCTCACCTGGTAAGTCGCCTCGACTTGTTTTGTTTCTTCTTTGAAGGTTGTTGGCTGATTAGTTTTGTTTCCATAGCTTGTGCCCTCATTTAGCTCCTGTTTCCATCTCCCTTGTCCCAGAGGCACTGAGCGCGCTACCCAGGAACAGACGACTGCTAAGGAGAGGAAAAGTCTCAGGTGGAAGAAGGCATTGCAGCACATGGAGCGTTAGAAGTGTGGTGATTCGTTGTCAGACGATGATGATGATGAGGAGGACTTTGAGGGAGAAGATGAGGACTTGGTGGCCCTTCAGAGCGCCCTCGATGTCTCACGTGGATCCAGTGGTGGTGCTGAACCGAGCGGTGCCGATTGCTCTGCGGGTGCCATGACTATGAAGAGTTCTGCCTAGAAGCGGGTGGCTTCATCACCGCTAAGGGGCCCAGGCCTGAAGCGTCCCTACGCCGCCATCGATGGCGGCCAGGATTCTTGACTCCGGTCGCCCCTTCCCTGATGGGGCACGAGGCTCCAGTCCAGGGAGAAGATACCGAGGGCGCGACGAACATGGGCGCCACAACTAGGGTGGATGACGAGGTTCGACACCCTTCCTTGGAGATGCCTGAGGGAGAGGACCAAGACCTCCTCCAGCACCTTTTTGCTGATGCGGGGGTTGAGCACCCTGCGTCCCCGGCACTTTGTGTGGGGATATTCGAACCCAGGGATGTAGGGGCCGCTAGAGGTCGTGGCATGGAGGAGACCGGCGCCACCACCGTTGCCGAGAATGCCTCGCCGGCCTTCGGTCCAGCAGTGTCAGTATAAACACCTGCTTATGTGAGCCTTTCCACTGGGTTGCTCGTGGAAAGGCTGATCATCCTACCCTTCGTGGAACCCTCCACTAGGTACGTAGTTCTTCGATTTCTTCCTCACTGTGCTTGTTGGTGATACTCGGTTGTCTGATCTTCATCAATCTTTATGATGCAGAGAGCTCCTTCCAGGGTCCTCAATCCTAAAACCTTCGGGGAGCGGTGCATGCCCTCCTGTGCGGACGGAGTCATTGGGCAACATTGCTGCCCCAGGAACAGTGGTCGGGATTCCTTCCTTTGCATGGCCCCATCCCATGCGCTCCGCGTGAGGCGTTGTTTATGGTGGATGACGCGTCCGAGCGAGCCATGAGGGAAGTTGCCTCCTGAGGCCGCGAGGGGGTCTAGACAACCCTGGTCAAGACGAGCGATGCGTTTGTCGTGGTTGCCTGGCTCGGCGCGGAGGCCCAGCATCAGATGACCGACAAAGTGGCGGTCCAGGGGCAGGTAAGTCTTCTGGTCTTCTGACTCTGTCGTGCATGTTTTACTCATACTGTGATCATCTGATCGCCCTTCTTTTCTGTAGGGGTTGATTAAGATTTCAATGGAGAAATCTCGGTTCTTGCACTTGGATTATCAGGCACAGGCAGGAGGTGCCGCCTACTGCGGCCGTTTGGACGCGGCGGAGCTGAGGTGCAATGTTTGCGTGGGGAGTTGGAGGCCTCCTAGAGGTCAAGGGAGGAGTTGATCTGCCAGGAGGCATAGGCTCGGTCCTAGATCGAGGCTCTGACGTCCCAGATGGCTGGTCTCACGGACATGATGGTTGTCTAAGAGACGGAGCTCATCTCGGCTGGCGCTGCTCGGGATGTGGCCGAGCAAGTGCATCATCACCTCGAAGCTAAGTGCCAGAAGCTACGCTCCACTTGTAGCGGTGAGTCCTCTATTATTCTGCGTTGCATCTTAGTTCTGTCGTCGCATCTAGTCGTGAACCAGCTATCTCCTTTCAGGGTTATGCATGAGGACGTTCTTAGATCAGGAAGAGAAGGTGACTATGAACCAGAGGGTGCTGGACATGGACAACCAGCTGGCAGCGTTGACCGCCTTCGGACGGGTTCTTTGATGTTGTGCTCGACGTCGGCCAGGGGAGAGCCTAAGTGGTGACTCGCCTTGACGAGGCCCATCTCCAAGTGGATTCCCTGATTTCTAAGGGTGTTCATCGTGGTGCTCACGCCACCTTGATGTCGGTTGGCTCGTGCTATGGTGGTGTTAACTTTGACGTCGTTGGATGAGGATGTGGGCCGTGGCGGTTCGAGAGCAACATCCTCACCATAGGTAGCGCTGCTGCTCGAGGTGCGGAGGCCATCACGAGCAGAGTGCCGGCCACCACCGTTTGTCTCTAGTTCACGGCTTCCGATGCGTGAGGGTCTTCTAGTGTAATCGTTCAGCGTTTTGGGTATGAACTTTCTATAATGAACAATTATGGGTTCTATGTGTATGTCGCGTGGTCAACGCATTCGTTTTGCCATTTTGCTGCCTTTTCGTGTTTCTTTTCATTCAAATTGGAATGTGCTTCGCCCTCCTAGCTCCGTGCACGTGGGTACGCGTTCTAACTCGGGGGCTGCCCCATGGGGCTAAAAAGTGTGTGATCCATTGGAATGATGAGGCGTCGAGGGTAGGTCACAGATCCGACACGATGTGAGAAGAAAGCGATCGAGCGGTGAAATTCTAAGATTTCTTTCCCTTTGGCTCTGTGGCCTTGTTCGAGCGAGTTCCCCATTTCCTTTCAGACCCGTGCGAACGGGAAATCAAGGCGCGGGTCACTAGCTCGTTACGATGAGAGACGCAATTGAAAAGAGTTGGAGGCGGGTCGGTCGTTGGGACGATGGCAAACAGTGCTGCGCTGCAGGCTGTGCGTATGTACTTATGTGTGTGGCCCCCACGAGTGAGTCGTGTCCGGCTACGTGCGCGAGACAGATCGAGTCAGGCAGGAGTTAAGCGCTACTAGGGTGAGATGTATGGGCATCATGCTATCTGGTTTGCTCTACAGGTCGACCCTAAGTTCCTATAGCTATTGGTAGGCTCGTATGTGTATGTGGACGTGCTTAGGTAGAGAGGCTAAGGACAAAATGGATGTGACTGCCCGATGTACCGAAAGCTGCTGTGAGACTGGTTGTCGTTGCTTGGGGTGCGTCGAGCCCCCAAGCGTCTGCTCGTGATGACGTCGTTGCGGTCTCCGGGCCGCGAGCTGACGAGGGCGCTTCTTCAGTGCTTGGAACGATCGTAGCCGGCGTGGATCGACCCCTCGGCTGACTAGGGGTCGACCCTTGCCAGCTCGACATCCTCGGTGGGCCTGTGAGCCCCTGAGGGTGACTTCTTCGAGTTTGGCCCACTGTGGCTTCTGCCCAGAAGGGCTCATGCGTTCTGATGCTTGAGCCTTAGTGGCGCGACGGTGTCACCGTCGTTGCGTCCCTGCCTCTGGGCACGGTTGATGCTCTCGACAAAGAGTTGGCACGACCTGTCATTGCTGGAGTGGGTTGGGTGCAACGCGGTTTGGTCTGCTCAGCGTGGCACGCGGTACGCTCAGGGAGGCCGCTTCCTCGAATGCACGCACCTCCGAGTGACAACTGACAGTTCGCTGAGATGTGCCGGGCGGCTTGTCCGTTATGCAGGATTGGATCTTGGTTCCGTGCTTGGCCTTGCAAGGCATGGTGCCGGGTAGCCACCTGATTAATAACAACGATGCCGCATGGCGGCGTGTAATTTCATCGTTCATGCGTGCCCTGACACACTGCGCTCCGTTGGTTGCGGGGATGCTGCTCGGGGCGTGGTCCTACCGCCGGACCTAGGCTTTCCATGCAGTTTCCTTGGATGGGGTAGAAGCTAGTGATGGACGCTGACCCACTAGTGCGGATAACCTCGTGGTTTCCCAAAAGGATGTGGCCAGTTGAGGCTATTCCCTGGGTGAGTTTGTCATGAGCCATGAACTTCCAGCCTCCCGGGTGGAGGACTTGGCCATGACTGGTGACGAGAGAGGGTACTGGCCCCCATATGTAGGTAAACCCTAGGATGCTACCATCGGGGGCAGTTCCGAGAGTGTGTCCGCCGCGGGCCACGGGATCCAGATCTCCATGGCAGAGGTTTGGGCCGTGGCTGCAGGCGGATGCTGGCGCTGGCCCTCCGACGTCGGTGAACTCATAGTTTTCATGGTGGATGTGGCCACCGTGGGTCATTCCACCAGCGAGTCCTCCAATGGTGCGAGGAACCATCGCTTCCTGCTCAACAATCGAGAGTGCACGATTGTCCCCTACCTGGCGTGCCAACTGTTGGTGTTTTGTAAACTGGACTAGTAAATTTATACGATTGCCGCGCTACTCTAGGAAGACGATGGTAGCATCCAAAAGACATGAGGGTTTATACTGGTTTAGGCCGGAGCCCTACGTCTAATCTCAGAGATGATCGAGTACGTGTTCCTCGCTTGAATGCTCTGAAATTCTTACAATGGGGGGTGCAAGAACGGTGGAAGAGGTAGGAGATCTAGAGCTTGGAGACGGGCTACCCGAAGAGAAACTTTACGAGCCCTTCTACGGTGTGAGAATGAGAGAATGGTAGAGGATCAGAATTGGATGCCCAAGATGGGTTCCCTGGCCGTCCTTATATAGAGTTTGGGTCAGGGCTCGTACAAAGCAGTAGGTTCTCCCGACCGAAGGGTCGTGAGCCTGAAGGAGAGCTTAGCTAACTTGGCTTACAAGCTACGCTGTCTTGGGGAGCACGTCTGGACGTGGTTGTCGTCATGGTCTTGTGGCCACGTCGCGGCATGGTGTGATGTGGTGCTACTGTGCCGACCGTGACGGCACTATAGGCACGATGGGAGCTCGCCAGCCGTCCTGTACGACGTGGTCCTCGCTGTGGTCTTCGTCATCGCCTCCTGGTTTCTGGAGGTGTCGTACAGGAGTTGGTAGCCGTTCTTGGGTCATCGATCGCCTTGCTGGTTTGAGGAGCTGAGGGCCACGATCCTGATCGTTGGGGTCGTGGCTCCCGCCAGGTTGGATGGCCTCTAAGTTGATGCGTTTGTCGTGGGTCCCATCCCGTGGTGGGTGGAATCATACATGCGTCTTGTCGGACTGTATTTGGCTGGTGGTTATCATACCGGTTGTCACTGCCTTGGGCGGTGTTGTCTTATCTGAGCTGCGTGGCATAGGGGTGGCGTCTGACCGGACCGATGTGACCGCTGTCTCCTCGGTCTTTGCGGGGTCAGTGTGGCGTGCTTGTTCTTGTTAGAGCAGGCACGCTTGGCTACGCTCGACCTCTCCCCGTTCCTCCCAGGGGTCGGGACGGTGGAGAGGTTGTTTGTCTCTTGTGCGTCCTAGGGCTAAAGCGGAAGGAAGGGTTGTGGCCGACCCTGGCCTTGGCGTTAGGTTCGTTCTGTTTGGCTTAATTGGGCCTCGTTCGTTCGGACCTTCGTTAACTGATGTGTCGTGGGCCGCTTGGCCTGCTAACTAATCGGTGGCTTGATACACTCCGGGGTTATAACCCCGACACCCCTCCTCTCGTCCGGCGTTTTTCTTGGGAGGCCGGAGTAAATTGGACGCATGATTAAATTATTAAGAAAATAAATGGTTCTAGATGAGAAAGTGGTAAGAGACATAGAAACAATTAAAAAAAATTGGTTGGTTAGAAATACTTCGGAGTTCCCAATGCAAAATCGCTTAGAAAGCTAATATAGGAAATTAGAGAAGGACAAAATTTAATGTTGCTATTTCTTCTATTAACTTTCTAGATCTATTAGTTTAACAAGTAAACAATATTAAACTTTAGCTAATTTTTAGCTAGCTAACAATTAGCCATTATATTCAAACAAACCCTTAATCAGGTTGAAGAGCTCAGCATTTCCCCTTAAAGAAGAACTAATATCAATACACTACCGTACCTCCATTCGTTATTTCGTTATTATAAGTACTAGGTGGGCAGGCGCGCTTCGCTGCGCCCGTAGTGACTCCCAAGTCTGGGCTTCAGAAACAGTAATGCATTCAGTGGAACGAAGTATGTGCTCCGTAGATGGCAAGCGTTCACACATTTATTAATTTGCATAGGTATAATGAAATGAAGCGGCGCTCACTCAGCTGTACATTAGTTAGATAAGGCATTGCCACACAAATGTATTATTGTAAAGGAATAGAGCATAGTTGTATGGTAAGAGAGAGGTCTTATGTCGATGACATTATGTTCATTTCACTTTGACATAGAAAAAATCAATATTATTGGTTGAGAAAATTACAACTGCAACACATTGTGTGGATTAAAGGAAAACATAAGCCGAATGACGCTGGCACTGACACCTTGACTCGTAAGTAGCGCAGCAAGAATCGAACAGCAGGTACTGCATCATTTGTATTGAGTGTTCTCCATCATCTGTAATCTTCGTTTTTCCAGCTGCATAGTAATTAATCCACACTTCATATCAGGACATTATTACAGCTAATCAATCATTTCTTGGACAACAAAAGTTTGGTATGTGCTGCTTAAGCTTGTTACTTTGTTAGCAATAATTGAAACATCCGTCGATAGGGAGAACGTAAAAATCATCTTTATATTGGAGACATAAAGTTCAGGTGTCACATGAAAAGCTGATCTATCATCTATGGAACATATGGGCCTGTAACCTGATTTCAATGAACTTAAGTGAAGCTACACAAATACGGCAAATTTGTTAACCAAAACAAATTTACAGACCTTTACTGTCACATGGAAAAAAAAGGCGCAAATACCATAGACAGATTGTACATACCAATCGACTATGTTTGTCAAAATCCTAGAGTTGATAAATGACGTATTTGTGACTATTGCTGTTCCAAACAATTTGATGGTACATTAGCTATGTTTGTCAAAATCCTAGAGGGTTTTCCTTAAAATAACCAAAAGATCACAATTTGTAGGATTAGTTTTTTTTTGGAAACAATAGGATTCGCTAGTCAATAACATGAATACTCACTCGTCTCGTGGCAAGGAAACTAATTTGTTTTCTGCCTGAGAATCAGAGACTATGCATATGGCTATCTGGTACGGTCAACTGCAGTGAGATGTAAAATGCAAAAAAGAAGAAATGAAACGGAAAAATAAGATGTAAAATAATGAAAAGCACTAAGCAGCCTCCCGTTTACCCAAGAAACCAAGGACAAGAAGCAAGTATACCTAGATGATTCATATGTTTACTTCTTAGTTGTACGATTCATTCTTAACTTGGTTTCACAAAATGTTATAGAAGAATTAGCACCACAAACAGATAACAAAAAAACAGTTAGCCTCCGTTGGAGTACCTTGGAACATGCAAACTGCATTCTTCTGTAGACAAAGGAAATTTGACACATCGTTGCAACTTATAAGGACAGCTAGAGAGCAAGCAACGACATATGGACCAGATCTTTGTTAATATATCGATCAGTGCATGAAGCAGGTGAAGGCAACACCGAGGGGAATCACAAGACATCAATTTGAACCCCTCCTGCAAGCCCCAGATTTCCATAATTCTAAGTGGGCTTCGAGTTTAGAAATCCCAATGTATTGTTACGTGTAACATGCGATTGACAATTTGGAGCTCCTATTACATATATGAGATATCCATTAAGAAACATAGCTCCAAGAAGACATGGATTTTCTCTGTTCATGGATAATGTAAAAAAAGCTCGTGGAACATTTTTGAAATCTGGAAATAAATATGTAGAGAGGGGACATGATGTACATGTACCTGGTTTGGGGATGTTCGATTGAGCGCATAGTCAGGAATGACATGGCCACATGAAAAAAAATCCAAATAGCCTTTCTAATTTCAGTAAGTTCAGTATAATTTTATAAATCTACAACAGGGACAAAGGGGATATGCTGGCAATTTTCACAGCTTCCTCATGTCATGAACCCTTTAATTTGAAGTCACTATTCAGATTCAAAGGGGATATGCTGGCAATTTTCACATATTCCTCAATCTTGGTGCAGGATATATGGGTAGCCTGTTTGAAAATAGAGATCTTTAGTTTCATATTAAACCTGCACTTCCAGATTTTGAAGCCACAACACAAGCGGCATGGGGGAAATTGGCTAAAGGGAGAGTGTGGCGACGTACCTGTCACTGCACCAGGCTGTGGATTCCTATTTGTCAAGCACATTAAATGAAACCCCTTAGATTAGCACAAAGCGATGACAACGCCTCATTCCAAATACACGCTGAGACCAACCTTTTGCATACTTGCATGTTAGTAGTGTGTATTCATGAGGAAGGCAATGGAGGAGCTGACAGTGCCAGATCAGCCGATACGTAGAGAAAAAAAAACTGAAGCAGATGTACACGTGCTTTCTTTTGAGATCACACATGCTGCCGACCATGTTCACAACAAAATAATGACGGGGGAGGAGAAGATTCTGTGATGAACTCACCAGATCTGGGCGGCGTGGATGGAGATGAAGATCAGTAGCATCTCAGGTCCACCACCATGTCGTCGTCACACCGGTCGCTAGCAGGGGGCAACTGCGGCTGCGGATCGCTATGGAGCAGGTTGGGGAGGCTGATGGAGTGGAGCCTGAGGTCGACCAAGACGACGGCTACGGCTCTATGGTGGCCGCGGGGACAGGAAGTAAGGACGCGATGACGGCGCAGAAGGCGGAGGGAGGAGGCAGCGGCTGTGCGGAAGGCAAGCGCGAGGTGCCGCGGCAACCGCATTTCACGCCGCCGCCACCGCCGTCGATGTCATCCTGGCGGCGGGGATTGATTGGAGGCGAGGAAGCGGAGGAAGGGATCTGGCCCAGGAGGCTAGGACGAAACCTCCGAGGTCGAAACTCAGGCCCGGACACGCACGCGCATTGCAGCTGAGCACAGGAAGGGCGACCTCGTCAGATCCGTAAACCGTCCGCGCCGGTAGCACGGTACCGGGAGACCGGGAACAGAAACGCGGCATGGGCACGCGGCAGACGACGGCTGGGCGCCCCGTATGTGAACAGTAACAAAAGCCCCGTATGTGAACAGTTACAAAAGCCTTGAGAGAGCGCGGAATCTAGGCCGGCCCTGTTTAGATCGTAAATTTTTGCGATCTGTACACTGTAGCATATTTGGTTTCGTTTGTATTTGATAAACTTTGTCCGATCATGGATTAACTAGGCTCAAAAGATTCGTCTCGTGATTTACAACCAAACTGTGTAATTAATTATTTTTTTACCTACATTTAATGCTCCATACATGTGTCTAAAAATTGATGTGATGCAGAGAGAGTAAAAAAACTTGGAATTTTGATGGGATCTAAACAAGGCCCTAGAAGCTTTATGGAGTTGTATATTAGGACATGAACCTGTTTGTTACGGCTCTTCGGCTCCTACACTGTTCACACACTGTAGCGTGTCAGAACCCGAGCCGGAGGAGCCAGAAATTCGAGTGAACTGGCTCCGTAAACAGTAACCACGCTACAGTGAGAGGGGAAAGGTGGGGAGAAAAAACAGCTCCGATGCTACAGTGTTCGTTGTAGGGGTGTCAGCCGGAGCCGGAGCTACCGGAAACCCGCCCAAACAAGTCCTTAGATTTTGTTTGGTCGCCGATCTCAGCTAGTCACAGTTCGCCATACCTTACCTTCACTCTTGTCTGGTTCTCTCACCTAGTCACAGCTCACCGTACCTTGGCTTCACTCTTGTGAACTGTAACGCGCTGAAGAAAGTCTGATGCCCGTAGCCACCGCAACTTGTCGAGAGGGAGGTGCGCCAAATGTTGGATGTCCATAATTGAGTGAAAAGCATGTAAAAAGGAATAGTTTTTACCACTTATATTCTGGACAATAGGCATTGGACGTGTTTGGGACCCCATATTCTACGGTGGCGGTGCTCGTCGATGAGCCGCCCTGTGATTAGGGGAGGACAGGGTCGTGGAGCAAGAGCGGGAGGTAGTTAGCGCGGCAAGGCGGCAGGAGCGGCCAGCCGCCGGTGGTGGAAGCCGAGGGCGGGGACGAGGGCAAAGACAAGGGTGTTGCTGTCGACGAGCTGCCCTGTGGTTAGAGAAGGGCGGGGCTGAGGAGACGGCGACGGGAGGCGGGTGGGACGCCGAGATTGCGGGAGCCACCGGCCACGGGTGGTGGATGCGCGAGGGAGGAGGTGCCAGGGTGGGGTGAGTGTTGGAACAGACGGGTTGTGCGATAACAACCTCCAAAATATACCGCAGAGAGGTTTTGACATGCTTCTCCTCTCTATCCATGTGAGTTCATGGAAAAAAAACTTTTTAAACTCGGACCACCTTTTGTCCTTTTTTGAAAAAGGACCACATTTTGTCCTATCATAAAAGTTACTCTCTCTGTTCTAGAGAGAGTGTCATTTTTTACTTTCAGACATCTTGTTTGAGCATCTATTTTATTCAAATTTTTTATATAAATATCATCTGTTATGTTATGACTTATTTTATCATTAGAGATACTCTAATAATGATTTATTTATTTTATAATTTATACAAAATTTTTGAATAAAACGAACGGTCAAACATGATGTCTGAAAGTCAAAAAAACGTCAATCTTTTTGGGACGGAGGGAGTAGACATTTGTTTTAAAAAAACAGGATCGGAAGCTATAGGCACGGTTCGTTTCGCTAAAAAATCATGGTTGAAAGTACTGTTCACAGATTTATTATAAAAAAAGTATTATTTTTTCACTGAAATAATACGACTCATAAGAGAAGTAAACGAGTATATTATTCTTTTTGCCTACGCATCTGTGAAGGCATCGCTCGCAGTGCAACGACAACAAACAAGGCATCGCCCACGCACGTACGCACCGCACTCTTTCATTCCTCTCGTGCACGTCTCCGACTTGGCCAGCATCTCGGTGCGCAGCTCAGCTCTCTCTAGTGTCTAATCCTACTACGGAGTACGTTCACCCACGAGGCCACCATGCTCACCGACACGGCGGACCCATCTACCAGACAATTTGTGGGCCCCATGTAACAGAGTCAGAAGCCTCCCACAAGCGAGCCGGTTTTTGTTTCCTTCCCGCACCCGCAAGCCGCAACAACGGCCAAAATACCAACCGGAGCGAGGAGAGCAAAAAGGGGGAGAGAAAATGAATTGAAACGAACAACGCGACCCGCGACGCGAGGGAACTACCACCGGTCTCGGCGCCTCCGCGCCCACAGCCTCTCCAATCTCGAGCGCGGTCCGGCCCGGCTGCTCCCTGCGTCAGCTCGCGAGGCACTTGGAGCTTCGAGTCAGATCCGGGCGGGCGGCCCAGGGTGGCTCCGGTGCCGTTGAGCCGCGTGATGTAGGGTTTTCGCGCGCCGCAGAGTGGGACTGGGAGCGATGGGGCGCCGGAAGATGTCCGCGGCGGCACCGCCGTCTCGGAGCTGGTCCAACGTTGGCGGAAGCGTCATCCCCGGTGAGATCCGTGGCTCTGTTCCATGTGTGGCGTTAAGGCGCTGCGAGGTGTTGTGGATCGGCTTGGTTTCATGTCCAGCTAATTTAAGGGTGTTTGGTTCGACCATTCTAAATGAGGTGGTGCAATGAGTCCATTCCTCAAATTTGGTGGAATGACTCCATTCGTAGTACTAATTTGGTGGAATGATTCCATTCGTAGTAGTAATTATTAGTCTGTGAGGAATGGATTATTAGCTTGCCAGGAATGAATTATTAGCTTGTAAGGATTGAGGTGATGATGAATAGCTCATTCTATTCCACAAATCAAACGAAAAAAAGAGGAGTGAGAAGATGAGGAATGAGAAGATGGACTAACCCATTTCTCAAACCAAACACCCTATTAGCTTTTAGTTTAGGCATCTACTCCCTCCGTTCCAAAATATAAGTCGCTTTGACTTATTTGGTACATCCATTTTGCTATGCATCTAGATATAATAATATGTCTAGATACATAGCAAAATGGATGAACCAAAAAAGTCAAAGCGACTTATAATTTGGAACCGAGGGAGTAGCTGATGACAGGTGCTGTTGGTCTGTTTTCCTTTTATCTCATGTATTTGTTTATTTTGCAGAACTTCGAGCGAAACACAAAATGGACTTGGAGAATTTGACTCTGACAAAACAGCCACTCAGAACATTACATTTTTTCCTGTTAGCCATGTTACAATACTTGAAACGATTAGCGACATATATCCTGAGTAAGGGTGGTTTCTTCTTTCTCCTAATTGTTTTGTTGGTAGCTCCTGGAATCTTACTCGCCGTTTCGGATGGCCAGAATAAGAAGGTGTGTTGCATGTCCTTCTCATGTCTTTGTCTTAATCTATGGGATATGGATAGTCATTTTATAAGAACGCATGTTACTGTTTTTTTATAGCATATTGGTAATGTATTTGAAGTTTTGAAGGGCGGGCCTGGTGCAAGCGGTAGAGTCTTACCGCCTGTGACCGGAAGGTCCCGGGTTTGAGTCCCGGTCTCCTCGCATTGCACAGGCGAGGGTAAGGCTTGCCACTAACACCCTTCCCCAGACCCCGCACAGAGCGGGAGCTCTCTGCACTGGGTACGCCCTTTTTTTTATTTGAAGTTTTGAACACTAATGTTGTTTGGCTGACATGTATGCAGCATGTGCAGGAATTTCTTAGTTATGCTAAATTTGTGTTGTGGTGGGCTTCATTAGGTGTGGCCTCGTCAATTGGACTAGGCAAGTAGTATTTTCGCACCTCTCAACACTGCAGACTTTAAAATAAAAGCAAATTAATAAAATTTCGCTGGAGTCCTACAAATATTTGGTTATCATGTCTTAACTGTATAGTCAGTGTGGTATGCTTGAAGGCTTTGAAACATATATTCTTCAATAAATTAGTTAGGCAGAAAAAAAGGTACTTTATTTTGGTCTTCATTGCTGAATTAGTGTATTAAAGGAATGATATGACCATCCTATTCCTGCTTAGTTCGTGTTTGCAACCATATTAGGATTTTATAAAGAAAACAGTTGAAGGTGGGCACCAATTGCCAGATTACATATCAAATACAGACAACAGGAGAAATAACTGGCACTAGCTTGCAGTGAATAGTGGCTTCACTGTTTGCCTTTTTTTTCTGCTATAATTATTTGCTTTTCAATATCTAGCTGTCACATGATCCAGATCCTTGCTAGTTTTTTGTGAATGGTTCATCTGTAACTGGTTCTTCATCTATTTCAGTACACTAGATTTAGTTACCCTACAACAATTTACGGTGCTGGGCTGCTGGCACCTTTTTTTTTTGCTGCATGTACCTAGCTGTCTATGCAGAGCAGCCACATCAAATAAGTATGCAGAAAGCTGATGCCTTCTTTCCCTTATTTGGAAGGTTATTTATGGCCAGTTAGTCTTGAGACATTATTCTGTCAAGCTTCTGTAACGTTATTAAATCAATGCAAGTAGTCATGCCTTTTTTGCTAAACATGGTCTGTTTGTTATCCGGATTTTACTGCCTACAATTAATGCTTGTTAAAGTTGGAAACTGGGACCTGTAAATTTGGAATGTTTTATTGCTGCAACAGAGAAGAAAACTCATTTTCTGAGCTGATGATTTGAAATTTTAAATGCAGGTTCTGGTTTGCATACATTTGTGCTGTATCTGGGTCCTCATATTGCTCTGTTCACTATTAAGGCTGTCCAATGTGGTCGAATTGATCTGAAAATGGCTCCATATGATACCATACAGCTAAAGGTTGGGCCATCATGGCTTGACAAGAAATGTTCAGAATTTGGACCACCTGTGTATCCAGCATCAGCTCATTCAGTTAGGATCCCAGTCTTCGACTTACTACCTCAGATACAGCTGGAAGCAGTTCTTTGGGGAATTGGGACTGCGCTTGGCGAGCTCCCCCCTTATTTTATATCACGAGCAGGTAAAATTGCAATGCCTTCATGTCCTTTTAGAGCCCCCTGAATATTTTGCATAATTAGTATTTGCTATATTGCTATGTTGAGTTTTTTCCCCTTAAATTCATAAAACTCATCGTATAACTGAATAATAGATCAATGTGCATAAGGCTGTGCCCACTCTGATTATTTAGGTAGCATTTGAGGTTCTGTGGAGCTTCAATCGTGTGATGGATTTTAGGAAATAACTATTTAGAGGAATGCTGCCTGTGAGTTCTTGGGAAGAATTGGAAGGCTAGTTGTGGCATTCTGTTTCTGTTCTTTTAATCAGTTTAAGCTGCCTAACCTAAATGGATGTCGTGTCATGTTGCAGCTCGCTTATCAGGTAGCGAGTCAAAAGCTGTTAAGGAGCTTGATGCCGCTACTTCCAAAGAAGATGGGCCAGTAGCATCCACTCTTAATCGAACCAAGCGTTGGCTTCTCTCTCACTCTCAACATCTCAATTTCTTCTCTATCTTGATACTTGCTTCGGTTAGTCTCCCGTCTTCCATCCTTTGTTACCAAGTTCTTCAATGTGGATATTTTACACCCATAATTTATGAACCATTTGACTTTGTGCCTTCACAATTAATCTTTTTTGCACCTTTGTACCATGTGCAAGCTTTAGCTCCACATTTAAAAGCTGTCTAGATAAAATGACACCAACAAATAAGCATATGGAACATTCCCTGTACAGCAGTTACCATAGGTTGCTTTAAAGGATTTTTATTCTATTTTTTTAAATAATTGCCTAATTTTGATGCTCTTATTAGGTTCCGAATCCACTCTTTGACCTTGCTGGTATTATGTGTGGGCAATTTGGTGTGCCTTTCTGGGAGTTCTTTTTTGCTACTTTGATTGGGAAAGCCATCATCAAGACTCATATTCAGGTGAGGTATCTAATCTCATACTGTTATCTTATAATATAATAGCCAGTAGTTATGTTTATTGTGATTTGTGTGTGCCTTTGTTCTACTTGTTGCCACACACTTTATTGTTAGCGTGTTTCAATCATTTGGAGAGATTTCCAATGATGGTTAGTGGTCTTTTAATCTTTGAGAAGACATTCATTTAGTAACTTAATTAGATGGAAATGTTCTTCCATGTTGCATAGTTTCATATGCTTGTATGCCATTCTTATTGACTTGGATTCAAATTTTGAAATCTTACTGTTTATCTGAGAAAAAGCCAACAACATAATTAGATTTAGACTGCATGCTAGTCTTGTTTATGTTAGGCCTTGAAAGCTTAGCCCTTTAGATATGATTTCAGCACAAACTATGTCAGGATTCTCATGAGTTGCTTTGATCTATTAATAGGATGAGCGCTCAGTGAGTCGTGTCCTGTTTATTTCTCTATCCCCTAATTAATTCTTGAATTCCTACTTGCAATAATAAAACTAATTATAGTTCAGTAATGGAATACAATGTGATGATCTGGATTTGGTTTGATTCTGTAGGTTTATTGTTTATCCAAATTAGAGAATATAAAACCACCGAAGTTTAAAATGAACTTTATTCCTGAAGCGCTCACTAAAATTAATTGTGATACTTCTCTGGTTAAGCTTATTATGGTACCTGACTTCCTGAATTTTTGAGTCATTTTGTTTTTTGTCAGGTGGTTTTGACTCCAATACTGGTCTAACATGCATCATTTTTCCTTCTCTCGCAGACACTATTTATCGTGTCACTGTGCAACAATCAGCTCTTGTATCTTATTGAAAAGGAGTTAATCTGGATATTTGGTCACATTCCTGGGTTTTCTGCCACCCTTCCATCTCTGATTGCCAAACTCCATTCTGCCAAGGACAAATATCTATCACCACCAGCCCCAGTCTCACCGTCCTCACAAATGGAGGTCAGTACCTTGAGTTTAAATCTCTGACCGTTTGAGCTTGAATGACCTGTCTTACCTGCCCGTAATTATTCATCTCAGTTTCTTATTGGTTCAATAATTGTACCATGTACAGGAGAAACAGTGGAATTTCTCTTTTACATTTGTCTGGAACTCTATAGTGTGGCTTGTGCTTCTGAACTTCTTCATTAAGATAATCACGTCAACAGCACAGGATTATCTCAAAAAGCAACAGGATATGGAGATGGAACTTATTTCCGATTCCCCACTCCTGGACCATTCTAAAACTAACTAGTGGCGCAGCTAGTGGTGTTTATTCACAGCTGCTAGCTGCAAAGATTCTCCTCTGTATCCTTGACTCCTGGCTAAGCCCCTGCAGATGATTTCAAGTTCCAACAATTAGTATTAGTAGTTATTCATCTGTACAGTGAACAAAAACATGGGCTTGGTTAACTTGTCAGGTGATGGCTGCGACCTTTTGTCATTGAGCCTGTACTGGCAGTTCCACGAGGAGTCATTCTGTTTATTTTTCAGACATCTACACGGATAAACAGTAGGGATTGTTTATGGACCACGGTTGGCTTTGCCGAGATGTATTCACTCATACCTGTTCCTATTTATTTTGGGAACTTGAAATGCAATAGAAACCGGGTAGGATTCAACTCACAACATTTCAGCCATGGAACAGTGTTTTTCTCTCACAACATTTCAGCATCAGCATAAGCGAATAGGGTGAATGATACATCATTGTGTCAAGTTTACTGTCTGCATTTGGTTTACAATTGGCGCCAGCAAGAGCAAGCGCACCTAATCGAATTTGCTAGCTCCGCCCTTGGACGGTACCAAGTCTTCCGGAGCAGGTGTTGAATAGTCTCCGGCAGAACAATACGAATCATGTTGCACTAATGGATATGATAGCTAATGTGTTATTTAAAGTACGAGTACCACAGATACGATTTGCACCGGAATTAGGGCTGCCACCAAGAAATGAAGAAAAGCTCGTCATCTCACCAGAGTCCAGACCAGCGAAAAACTCTGTCGTTCATTTGCACCGGAATTAGGGCTGCCACCAAGAAATGAAGAAAAGCTCGTCATCTCACCAGAGTCCAGACCAGCGAAAAACTCTGTCGTTCAATCAGCGGGCATTCGTCTCAACGTTCAGTAATGGATTGCTGAGTACCACAATCAGCGGCAAGTGCTCTGGAGTCTGGATCTCTCGTGTCAGGAGTGCGATTACACCTCAGCAAACACCATGCTAAGCAAACTGTACCTCAACCTTTTGTGCTGTACGTCAACGTACTGCCGCCGGGACTTGTTAGATGGAGGCGAAGACCTTAACTTCCATGGAACCAAACAACTGCGATATGATACAATACAAATAGAAGGCGCGTGACATATTACTGGCAGTCGTAGTGCGGCACGACGCCGAAAGTTGTAGCAGAGACGAATGAAAATTTTCCAAAGTTAGCAGTAGCTCTCACGCGGGGAGGAGCGAATACAGAAGACACCACATCCCCTGTTTACCAAGCGTTTCTAGCACGACTCCGATCAGAGTCATTCTATGCATAAAAAAGTTTCTGTTCGAGTAGTCTTGTGTGAAAAGGCTACCAATACAAAAGAGCGATCGCTACCTAATGCCGTGCCTAAGCGTCATTGCAGTTTTTGTTTTTCCAGACGCCGTGTCTAAGCGTCATTGTTTGTTTTTGTTTTCAAGACAATTTTCATACTATAGGGAGTTGGTCCACGGCGCTCCAGCGTTAGCTGCTGGCAGCCAAAGGGTGGTTTCAACTACTTTGCTCGCGCTGATCACTTGAGGAACTTGGAAGGAACAAAATTCGGGCATCTTCAGAAACGCGGCAGCACAAGCAAATCAGTCTCTGTCGAGTGTCGACAATCAAGCAAGAGGGCGGGAGGATTGCAAGAATAAGAATCGCACTTAGGTTGCCTTTTCAATTTAGGGGATAAATAGATCTTAGCCTTACCAGGCCTGTTCTTGTAATCTATTGGAGTATTCCCTAAAAAGGGCTGATCGTGTAGACGAACCATGTTTTCTTTTCAATATATAGTATATAAAAATGCACAGCTCTTCTGCGTATTCAAGAAAACGCATCAAAAAAAAAAGAAAAAAGAAAAGAAAAGAAAAGGACAAACGGTGTACTCCATATTCACATCAGGTCACTTCCAAAACACCAGCAGTTTCCTCGAAGATTCGCTATGCACGACGCCACGACCTGCCAAGAATGAAGGATGAAGCGTGTTCCCACTGCCACCGGTCGTGGCACGTCAGCTGTACAAGGTAATGCACTAATGCTGCTGCTGCTGCTGGCACGGAGCCGAGCGTGGATGGATGCACAGATTTTTCGTGGGAATCACTGTGGTTCCCCGGTGGCAAGAGGCCGAGTCGGCGAGTCCCGGAGCCTCCGTCCGTCCGTCGTCCGTCCGTCGCCCAGGAGGCGGCAGGCCCTAGTCCCCGCCGCCGGAAAAAGGCCAATTCCGGTCGCAGGCAGCGTGTCACGTGATTCGCGAGCGTGGAAAGGCCTTTTTGGCTCAGTTTGTTTAGCTGATAAAATAAATCAAAATATTTCGACTAATTTATTATAAGAGAAAAATACTGTTTTACTTAAAAAAATAAGTTGAAAAAAATGAATTATAAGAAAAACGAACGGCCTCGCGGCGGCAGCGAACGGTTACTTGGCACGTCCTTTTTGAGAACGTCGTAGCAGAGCACTTCTGCAGCTGGTGCCGCAACTGCAAGACACCCGGGCCTGCCCGTGGGGGCGGTTGGCCCCTGAGTCCACGATGACTATGGTCTCGTTTAAATATAGGGTGAAAAATTTTAGGTGTAATATCGGATATTATATCGGTCCTGTTTGGCTTATCCTATATTCAATTTATTCAGTTTCTTTTTTCAGTCAAAATAATATTTTTCTATCACAACAATTTAGCTAGAACAATATTTTTTAGCCAGTTTCAGCCAAAATTCTGCCAACCAAACAGGACTATAATGTGTCGTATAAGATATTTGAATACTAATAAAAAACAAATTATAGAATTCGTCGGTAATCCACCCACGAGACGAATTTATTAAGCTTAATCAACCCGTCATTAGCACATGTGTTAGGGGTGTTTGATCCAGAGACTAAAGTTTAGAAGGTATCATATGAGGATGTCATATGAGGTATTCAAATACTAATAAAAAAATAAATTACAGAATTCGTAAGTAATCTACGAGACGAATTTATTAAGCCTAATTAATTTGTCATTAGCACATGTTTATGTAACACCACATTATCAAATCAAATCGTGGATTAATTAGGGTTAAAAATTTTGTCTCACAAAACAGTTTCAATATGTGCATTTAGTTTCATAATTAGTCTATATTTAATACTCCATGTGTTTAAACATCCGATGAGAATCATAGACTATTAAGTTTAAAAAATTTGTCTCATAAATTAGTTATAAACTATATAATTAATTAATTTTTTAATACTCTCTAATATTCCATGGGACATGGAGTAAACTAAACCAGGCCTATATAAATTGATTGACAAGAGATAGACTAATCAAGTCTCCCAAACCGGGTCCTGTCTTGGTCCCCCAATCCAATCTATCCACCATTGCGAGAGACCATCATCGAAGCGAAGCGGAGGAGAAGGGTCGGAGGCGTGGAATTGTGAGCGTGGACTGATGGCGGCGGCTGTGGCGGCCCCGGCCGCGGCCGTGGCGGCGGGAAGCAGCAATGTCGAGTTCATCCGCGCGCGCAGCGACAAGCGGGAGTACCGCCGCGTGGTGCTCGCCAACGCGCTCGAGATCCTACTAATCAGCGACCCCGACACCGACAAGGTCAGCCCCCGTCTCCGGCCGCCGCCGTTCGCCTGCTCTTCTGCTCCTCTCCCGCGTAGCGCCGCGATAGCGAGGAATGCTCGTGGGCCGAAGGCTTACGGATCATCTTGTTTGCGCGATTGATTTGGTTGCTAACCTCTCTCTCTGCTTCTCGCTCTGCTCAGGCGGCGGCGTGCATGGAGGTCGAGGTGGGCTCGTTCAGCGACCCGGAGGGACTTGAGGGCCTCGCGCACTTCCTCGGTGAGTTCACTACTTTTTAGACTTCACTACTTCACTCCTCTCCTCAGTCCTCCCTCCGCCTCCCATCCCCTCGCTCATCTCGCTTTGCTCGTTTCCAACGCTTTGGTTTCTCCTTCGATTCGTTGCGTGCTCGTGCTGATCGAATCAGCAGTCGGATTCGTGTTGTTTCGTGGAGTGAGGATCTGGTCTAGGGCTCTAGCCAATGATTGGGTGGGGATTGCAAGCTGCGCCTGGCCCCAGCGCGGCACTTTCGCCCTGCGATTCGCTCGATCGCTCGCGTGCGGGCCTGGCGTGGATCCCCTTTTGTGATCCGGCTGCGGTCTCGAATTGCCTCTTGGCGAATCACGGAGACGCCAGCTTGGCTACTAGAGTTGCCTTTGTTCGTGGTGCTTTCCTCGGTCAAATGATGACGTTGCGTACTTTCAGTCAAGTCAATGGATGTTCCTTCTGTAGCTCGGCGTGTTCTGTCCGTCGGATTAAACAATTGACGGTTTGGATGTACAGCATAATGATATAATCAGAGCAAGAGAGCTGTGCTTGTTTTTGAGAGCGTCCATGGTGATCCGTACATGCATCCCTTGTGTCCCAAGCTTTTTTGGCCAGGCCCAGGGGCAATGCATCACTTTTCTCACAAGTCTTAAAAATTGTTGGGTCATGTCAGTTTAGAGTAAGTCTTTAAAATTGTTGGGTTAACGTAAGTCGCCAGGTCGGTGACACTATTGAATCGCATCTATACTATGGAGCGATTCAGGAATTGTTTACTCAGGACAGGACCGTGTTTTCCAAATAAATCCAAATTGCTCCTGGACCTTGCTGCCTGGTAGGATCCTTGGCAGCATCCTCGCTCCTGTTTTATATGATGGATGGGGGACGATCACAACAGTCCGTGCAGATCGTTATGTGCAGAGTGCAGACTGCAGCGGGCGGGTGAGTTTCACTAGTCACCGCACAAAGTAACGTAGCACTGTGGTACACACGTGGGACTACCAATTACGCAAGCACTGAACACTTGCAGGACTGTGCCCAACTACCTATTATTTGCCATGCATGCAAGGCAACCTGACAGTCTACGCTAGAGTTGCTGTAATCTTGAGACATGGGCCCCGTTCGGCTTGCTGAAACTTGCTAAAAAACACTGTTCTGGCTGAATTGTTGTGAGAGAAAAACACTGTTCCGGCTGAAAAAACAAGCTGAATAGTGTGGATTATAAGGTAAGCCGAACGGGGCCGAGTCGTCTAAAAAGATGTTTGATGGATACCAGTGTCATTGAACCAAAATTCATTTTCTTCTAATCATAGTCATGATTTCTTACCATCTGTTGTAATCTTGACAATACACTGTCTGTTTCTTTGTTTTCTTCCTTGTCTTGGTATTGAGTTATTACCATGGTCTTGCTTACAGAGCACATGCTATTTTATGCCAGCGAGAAGTATCCTGGAGAACATGAGTACACGAAATATATCACAGAGGTACATTCTATTCATCAATTCCAATCCAAGTGTGTGTGTGGGTGGGTGGGGGTGGGGAGTGGGGATTCATTCTCATTTCATTTTGCCAAAAATTTCACCCTCTGAGTTCAACAATTAACACAAATCACACGACCATATAGATTTGAATGAGTTCGACTATATGATTTTAGAAGCTGAGCCTGTCATAATGTGAGACCTGAGTTAGTGAAAAGACGAGGGAAATGCTTTGATTAGACAGGTGGCGTTTTATGACTCGTGCATTGTTCAGGGAACACTGTTTGTAAGGTTGTACCAAAAGGCCATACGGGCATGGTGGTTAGAGTACAGCTCAAATGGTTCAACCTACCAGTCTTACCATACATGAGTAATGCAAATCTGTAGCCTGTCGTGATCTCGAACAAAACACACTTAGCTCTGCAGCTTGTCTCTGTATGTATATTTTGGTGGTGTCTTGTTACCCTTACATGGCATGGCAAATGCTGAAAAAAGGCAATACAAATTTCCTTTCATAAGTCAATGAGTTGCTAAGCTCTCTACACCTCGGACAGTTTCCTGCCTGGAATTCTGTTATTATGATTTGTTTAGAAGTTGACTGGGCACCTTATATTTTTTCAATAATATTCCTGGCCACTTTCAGTGTACATTGGTTACAACTTTGACTATTTGGTTTGGTGTAAAAATATCAGCATGGTGGCTCTTACAATGCATATACAAGCTCAGAGACAACGAATTTCTTTTTCGATGTCAATGTGGACAATTTTGAAGAAGCCTTAGATAGGCAAGTTTCTTGAGCAGTATTTTGCTCTCAGTTATCTATGTATGCTGGATAAGCTTCTGAGTTATGTTCTGCATTACTGCATGGTTATTCATTGAGTAAAAATGTGGTTATTCCTGGTGCACAGATTTGCTCAGTTCTTCATTAAGCCACTGATGTCACAGGATGCTGTTCTTAGAGAGATAAAAGCTGTTGATTCTGGTGAGCAGTTGTTTTGTGCATGGTGACTCTATTTGCATTTGACAAGGCATATCCTTCTATTTGTATTCCAAATAAAATAAATAGTAATCCTTGGTTCCAAAATGTAAGTCGTTTTAGTTTTGCCCTAAATCAAACTTCGTTATCTTCGGTGAAGTTTACAGAAACATGCACCAACATCTAAAATATCAAATAAATGCACTACCAAGACATATTCCATGGTGGATTTAACAAAACTAATTTGATGTCCCAGATGTTGGTGTATTCTTCAATTAACTTGCTTAAAGTTAGAGAAGTTTGACATAGGGCAAAATTAAAATGACCTTATCTCTCAAAGCAACTAGCTTTGATGGTTGATTATTTTATACTAGTCTGAGTTAACAACCATAATAACTATATAATTTGCAAATGTTTTATTTGCAGTAAAGAGTTCCACGTCCTGTCTAATTTGTCTATTTTATTGACCTTACAGAACACAAGAAAAATTTGTTGTCTGATGGCTGGAGAATGTATCAGGTACTTGGAAGTTCAGCATTGTCAATTAAAGATACATCAGCTAATAATTTTGCATTCTGTGTCATCTGTCTATCAGAAACAGCAGTCAGTAGTGCATAAAGGCATTTTGAGTACACAATTTTCTTATTTGTAAGGTGTGCTTCTATATATTAAAATAAAATAACAGTTTAAATCTTTAAGGCAGTCATAATTATGTTACAAACAGAATCAACCATAGTTTGCATTATCAAAGTTTTGGTTCTCTTAAATATCCTAGTTTATCAAATTAATCTTACAAGTTATGCTTCCATATTACGAGAACACCACTGTAATTTTTTTGTAGCAATTATACTCACTTTGGAACAAGAATCGACCATACTTTGTATTATCTAAGTCTTGCTTATCCTCAAAATATCTTCAGTTTTCAAACTTACCAGCTCACTTGTGGCCTCAGTTTCTTTCTTTTTTTTGTTCCTCTCACAGCTTCAAAAGCATCTGGCTTCAAAGGATCACCCTTACCACAAATTCAGTACAGGTAAGAATGCTCTATGTTCAGATAGTTGCAGTGGGTGCTCATTTTGGCAGCTTATTATCTTTGCTAGTTGTTGGACCTAACTAGTTTGGGAAGCAAGAATTATGCAAAGAGAAGAGCTGAAGGAGCTAGTAGTAGTATTGCTTTTCAATCACTCACAAAGGTTACTCATACATGGAGGTAGTACCCTCCTTATATAGGCATTTAGGTCTGGTTGCTTCAGTAATCAACATAGCTACAGTAACCAACTTTCTATCAGTACCTTTTCTCTCTCTCTGGCGCAAACACAGCTGCTATTCATTGCATTAGAAGCATAGATCTCAGACTGTTACAACTCAGTTCAAGCTAGCAATCTAGGGACATCTTCTGGCCATGCATTATTGTGTATTCATGGGAATTTTTAATCCCAAATATGGAATAAGTTTTGGATTTGTCATTTTGATTTTTCTAATTTTCCATTTAATATATCAGGAAGTTGGGAAACACTAGAAACTAAACCAAAAGTGAGGGGCCTGGATATCAGACTTGAACTTCTGAAGTTTTACGAGAATTATTCAGCAAAACTTATGCACCTTGTTGTTTATGGAAAGGGTAAGTATTGCAAATTAGTACATTGGAGTACATAAGCCTATTTGTTACTGATAAAATGATTTTGTAGAGAGTCTCGATTGCATTCAGGGCTTGGTTGAGCGTATGTTTAGTGACATAAAAAACACTGATCAGAGAAGTTTCAAATGTCCAAGTCATCCTCTTTCAGAGGAACATTTGCAGGTAGAAGATGGAATGCTTGTCAGTTCTATTTGTCAGCGCATTCAGTTCTATTTGTTAGAGAAAATTGGTTTAATGATGGCAAATGTGGGCGATTTCTGTTATACAGCTTCTTGTCAAAGCACTACCAATAGAAGAAGGGGACTATCTAAGAATTATATGGCCAATTACACCTAGCATCCAGTTTTACAGAGAAGGTCCTTGCCATTATCTGAGTCACCTCATTGGGCATGAAGGCGAGGGTCCATCTTCCATATTATAAAGGAACTAGGTAAGTTTACTTCCACAGTTGGTTTTACTTTACTGACCTTATCTACTCGAGATATAGTCATGTCATCCTTTACTTGTCAACCTGTAACATATCTAATCTGGCTACTGTAGGATGGGCCATGAACTTAATGGCTGGAGAGAGCACTGACAGTAATGAATATTCCTTTTTCTCAGTAAGCATGAGGCTCACTGATGCTGGTCATGGTCAGTTTTGATACATATTTGCTTACTTAAACTAGCATAACTATTTTAATTTGAAGCACTTTGATATTACTTAAGCCTTTTATGCTGCAATGATTGTACATTGTAGAACACATGGAGGATATTGTTGGGTTGATCTTCAAATATCTTCATCTATTAAAAGAAGACGGAGTCCATGAGTGGATATTTAATGAGGTAATGGAAAGGGTCATGGTTTACATATTAAGTAATATTATATTCGATGAATTGCTTGTTTTCATGTTATATTTTCCTTTCACAAAATATTTAGAGGTTGTTTGTTGCCAATACCGGTTGATAAGTCATAATATCAACTCTTCTACATGTGGTTAGCATCTTGTGGAACAAATGAATTGATTTACATTCAGTTACACAAAAAAAAGTAAATGCTAATATTGTCATTTTCTAGCTTGTGGCGATAAATGAAATGGAGTTCCATTATCAAGACAAAGTCCATCCAATCAACTATGTGATGCATACTGTCTCAACTATGCGGGTATATTTCGCTACAACCTATAGCATGGTCCAGCTTTTGCAGTTATTTCTAATACAAATTTATCTTTATAGGTAATATATTGTCTTGTGGTATTCTCTTTCATTGACAACACTAATCAACAAACATTCTACTGAGTACAATTTCTTTATTGTGTCAGAAATCTGTTGAACTGTAACTTCATATGTTCCTTATTATCCTTAGACTTCAGTTTCAAATATTTGTAAGCTGTATTGCAGTTGTTCCCACCAGAAGAATGGCTGGTTGGAGCAGCATTACCATCAAAGTATGCACCACAAAGAATAAATATGATACTCGATCAACTATCACCTGAAACAGTAAGGTATGCTCTGCAGTCTGCCATCTATATCATTATCCTTGTAAACACATATACATGAAATGGTTCTTTTCTAAGATATAAAAAGGGGGAGAGCTTGTAAATCAAGCAATAGAATCAAAATTATCTTCCCTTTTGCCACTTCAGTTACTGATGAGTATGCAGATCAAAAGAAAAGAGCAGCAAAGCTGTAATAAACTTTGTCAACTAGAGTACCTTCTTCAATCTCATAGTTCAGCTAGCAGTAGGAGATACATTAGTAACTCTGGCAAATCTTGTGAAATCTCCCTTTCTGTCACTGGGGGGGCAAATACAACAGCCTACTCACTCTTCTCAAATATAGCTGCTCTTTGATAATCTCGGTTTATGATTTTGTTCATTCACATATGCATATATGTATCAGAAATGCTGGGAGTTGATGGAACTGTGCTCGGATGTACAGTGTTTAATTTTGGAAAAATCATGATCTGGGAAGCTCCACATGCTTAGTGTAAGCACGTGTTGGCCTAGCTATCTTGTAATCCATACCCACCCACCCACCCCCAAAGAAAAGACCAACCATGGACTAACTTGGTGGCTTTATATTAAGAGAAGAAAATAGGGCACTCAAATTTGCCTCGACGAGGACTTGACCTCAGTCAACTGACTCTTATAGTCCATACAATTTGGGTAACTCTTTCATAGGTGGTAGTTAAAATGTTAATCCCAGTAGCTGATTATTCCGCTTTACTTTCATATAATCGAATTTATTTTCTATCTACTTTGCCCATTATACCATATGCATTTGTTCTTTCTTTTATGCAATACTTCTTTCTCTTTATTTAGAATATTCTGGGAGTCCAAAAAATTTGAAGGATCTACGAGTTCTGTTGAGCCCTGGTATAACACACCATATTCAGTTGAAAATGTCACTCCTTCTGTGATACAGGTTCACCTTTTCAAAAGCCCCGTTTTCTTGTATTCCCTCATCTTATTGAATTCCATCTTATTTCACCTAACCTGTTGATGTGCTAACATATTGTTATTGATTTTCTCTACTTGACAGCAATGGATTAAAAAAGCTCCTACTGAGAAACTCCATCTCCCAAAACCTAATATCTTCATACCAAAAGATTTATCTCTTAAAGAAGTGCATGAAAAGGTCAGTTTTAGAGTACCTCAATGCTAACATCATTGTATTTTTTTTTTACTCGAACATGCAGGAGAATCATCTGTGTACTCATATTCATATGAAATTGTTGGGACCTTGTGTAGTAAATAACTCTAACGAAAAGGACAATGTTTTACCAGGTTACTTTTCCAACAGTGTTAAGGAAGAGCCCACTTTCACAGTTGTGGTATAAGCCTGATATGCTGTTCTCCACACCAAAGGTTCATATTATCATTGATTTCCACTGTCCATTATCCAGCCACTCCCCTGAAGCAGTTGTTGCTACTGAGCTCTTTGTTGATTTGTTAGTAGATTATTTGAATGCTTATGGTAAGCACGAATCTGTAACTTTGGTGTACTTTTATATTTTTCCCATGCATAACAATCAATTTAGAGAGTACTGCCAACTTAAGGTTCATGTATACTATCTGCCTTTTTTGCAGCTTATGATGCTCAAATTGCTGGTTTATTCTATTCAATATATCTTACTTCGGCTGGATTCCAGGTATTTTTAGTTACTATGATTGCTTATATCCCTTAGTGCACACAGTGGGTGCTCCTAGCAGCTATATGCTTCGCATTTATAATTATCATGCTGACTGTTGCAGTTCTGATGAAATGTGAAGTTACTGCTATTATGCTAATTTTTGTTAGAACTCTCCCATTTAACTTTAAATGTTTATTAAAGGTTTCTTTAGGTGGTTACAATGACAAGATGAGAGTTCTCTTAAATGCCATACTAGTACAAATTGCGAATTTTGAAGTTAAGCCAAACAGATTTTCTGCCCTGAAGGTAATACGTGGATCTTATTACTTTCGTTATTGTTCTCTTTCATAATATTTCTAAGCCGCATTTAACCTTACAGCTGATATGTTATGTCAGATTTGAGTTGTTGACATGATATTTGGGAGTCTGAAAAAGTACCAAGGTTCCATGGACCTTGTGCTCTGCATGTGTTATTCTTATTCATTATTGAGATATATTTGTTAGCTTACAAGTTATATGGAAGTTATGGCAGTCTTCCAAAAATCATCTAGCTAAATAGAAGGTTTTTTGTCAAGGGCGTTAGCGCCCAAGGTAGCTGGACCGCGGCTACGGAGTTCGTAGCCTCGTTCCGTCGTCGCCGGCGAGGTTTTACCCCTCAGCCGTCGGCTTAGTTGGTTGTAGAAGAGAGAGGATTTAGGAAATAACTTCTTATTCCTCTTAGTCCTGATTACAAGATATATATATATGGCCTAAGGCCCAAACCAACTAGAGCTAATTATTCCTAAAATTGTGGAACTGAAAAGAGGGAAACTATCCTATCTTTCCTTCCTAGCCACTGATGGTTGACGCCTCCCTGGCCGCTCCTGCCGCGCGCCCAGCGCGTTCTGCTGCGCGACGGATGTCGCGGGCCCTCCTACGTCGAGTATAGGAGCGTCCCCACATGACATTTTTATACTTAAATTTAGTTTATACAAATGAAGCGATCTAACATAATTCTTTTAGAAAAACAAATTGTCTTTATTTTGGTGTCTAAGCTATGCACCTAACCATCCAGTACTACAGTCTTAGTCAATACCTATTAGAGATGCTAACAAATGTGACATTCTTTCCAAATTATAGGTTGTTTTAGCTTTTCTAGATCTATAGTTTTTACTATGTATCTAGATTTTTGCAAGCGGTAGAGTCTTACCGCCTGTGACCGGAAGGTCCCAGGTTCGAGTCGCAGTCTCCTCGCATTGCACAGGCGAGGGTAAGACTTGCCACTGACACCCTTCCCCAGACCCCGCACAGAGCGGGAGCTCTCTGCACTGGGTACGCCCTTTTTTATAGTTTTTACTATGTATCTAGATTCTAGATATATCGTATATCTAAGTGCATAGCAAATGCTATGCATCTAGACAAGCCAAAACGACCTATAATTTGGGATGGAGGGACTAGCTAACAAAAAGACAGCACAATTTGTGCAGGAAAAAAATAGGCTATTAAGCATATATCCTATTAATCAAGCCCATACCTAGGATTTTGAGGCCTTGGTGTTGCAATAGTTGGTATGTAGTTTCTAACTCTACAAGACGTGGAAAAGTAATAGACTTCTTTGTTTCACATTTCACAAATAGAACAAAGCTAAATTAATAATAAAGTGAAGTTCATGGCAACCAATAAAGGATGTAAATTTTGAATGTGATCAAACCTTGATGCGAATTTGTTGACACGAGGTCAATAGAATTGAAGGCATAAGCATCCACGTCCAGGAGGCAAGAAGCCATAAAGATATTACACACTGTCCAGAGTAGTAACATTGTGGGCTTTGGCCGTATGTGGAACCTAACCCATACTTGGAGCAAATTTTAGGCTTGACATAACTGGACTTAGTGACTAAGTAGTGATTGGGGGTCCTTAATTTTGGGGGGGCTGGTGCTATCGCGCAACTGTGTCTAGTTCCAAGGTTTAACTGTTTTGTGATGGTGCAGTTTTTTATGCATTCATGCATAGCAAGTGGCACATTGCATCATGATTATGATGAAATAGAGCAATATGCACATTTCGAAAAGTCAGTGATGCTAAGGATTATCATTATTTCTTATGAGTAATTACTGACCAACATCTTAAATCTCAGGAAACATCTGTCAAGGACTACCAGAATTTCAATTTCCGACAACCTTATTCTCAAGCTTCATACTATGTCTCTTTGATATTGGAAGATAAAAAATGGCCTGTAGCTGAGAAACTTGAAGCTCTTTCTAAGCTTGAATCAGATTCTTTTGCAAAGTTTGTACCACACCTACTGTCGAAAACATTTTTGGAATGTTATGTTCAAGGTTTGGCATTTGTACCGATCATAGTGTTAATTTATTTATGTGAGTCTTGAGTGGAAAATATTTCTAATTGCACGTTTACAATTCTCCTTGTAGGGAACATTGAACCAAGTGAAGCAAAATCTGTCGTAGAAGAGACCGAAAACACTATATTTAATGCCCCCAATTCTTTGTTCAAATCCATGTCTCCATCAGAATATTTGACTAAAAGGGTCATCATGCTTGAAAATGAGTTGAAATGCTACTACCAAACTGAGGGATTAAACCAGAAGAATGAGAATTCATCAGTTATCCAATATATTCAGGTATAGATGTCTTCTTTTTTTTTTTTGAAAGAAGGTATAGATGTCTTATGTCCTTCCATGCAGTAAGGGCCTGTTTGCTTTGTGGACTGGACCTGTCTGGCGCAGGCAGCTCTCCCAGGCGGGGCTGGATGAAGCTGCCTGGCTGGTGCTGCCCAGGCCAGGCTCCCAACCAAACAGCCCTAAGTGCAATCATACCTCCATTTTTAAATATATGACGTTTAGGACAAACTATTTAGTTAAAAATAAACTAAATAGCTTGTCCTCAGCGTCATATATTTGAAAACAGAGGGAGAATTAATCAAAACTTAAGTGATTGGTGGTTTGTACTTTGTACCTTTAAATATTGTGGAGAGGATTGTTGGTGGTTCACTGGTTATCACTGAGTTGTGCACTCAGTGAAACTCATTAGATTCAGCAAGTTTTACCCCATTTATTTAACATTTTAAAGCTCTGTGATACAATATTCTGCTTACATGCAAACTAATATCAAATACTCAAACTCAACAAGAATTTATTTATAAGTCGGAATGAATTAAGTCTTCTCTGACCCATAGTCAATATAAGAATTAAACACTCTCCCTGGTTCATTATATCTGATTTTCTGATTATATATGGAATGTACCTTGCTAGGGGACATTCAAACTAACTGTAAGCATTCCAAGATACTAAGTATCTTTAATATATTCAGGTGCATCAGGATGACGCCATTTTGAATATCAAACTTGAGCTGTTCTCTCTAATAGCAAGCCAGCCAGCCTTCAACCAGCTACGAACTGTTGAACAACTTGGGTATATAACAAGTCTTTCTCTGAGGTATATGCTTGAGGTTTTTGTTACATGTACTGCTTGTCAATTTCTCCTTTTAGGAATAACATGAAGATTTAGTTCACATTTGAAAATTGAAATATCATTTAGATCTTAGCTTACAATGATTGCTACATTCTACAGATTCGACTATGGAGTCCTGGCACTCCAGGTTGTTATCCAGTCCACAGTAAAGGTACACGTGAACCTAGAGTAGTTTTTTTTCTTTCTTTCTTTCTTTTTTTCTTTTTTGAAAAGAACCTACAGTAGTTGTTGCTCCTGCTGATATTTTGTTGGATGCCTAGGATCCTTCATACCTTGATGTTAGAGTTGATGAATTCTTTAAGATGTTTGAAAGCAAAATCTATGAACTCTCCGACAAGGATTTCAAGGTTAGTGCCTTTGGTTTTCCATTCGCACTTAAGGCCTTGTTGATGCGCATGTGTATTCATCCCAATCCACATGTGTTGAAGTGGATTGAAGTGGAATTAACTAAGTTCCATTCCATTCCACTCCAACACATGTGGATTGAGATGAATACACATGCATCCAAACAAGGCCTAATGATTTTTTCCAGTAAACCATGTGCTTTGCAGTGCAAAATTGTTGTTCCTTTTGTAAGTACACCATGCGACGCTCTTTAACATCACCACCATTGGATTGAAAGAAGCCACATTTACCACAGGACTCATTATTGGTGAGAACATGTGGACCTAGATAGTGGATCAAAAGGATGGGAAACTATGGGTGAAAAAAATCAGAAATATGACGTCATAGTCTAAGTTTATCCTCATTTTTTTTTCCTGTAATATTGGACTATTTGTATGCTCATAACCAAAGGACCTTAATTCATATCACTGGACTAGATCTTTTGCGCTTGAAGCATTGACATGGGCTTTGTTATTTCAGAGAAATGTGAAATCACTAATTGATTCTAAACTGGAGAAGTTTAAAAACTTATGGGAGGAATCTCATTTCTACTGGGGAGAGATTGAGGCTGGAACTCTGAAGTTTGATAGAGTCGAGTCTGAGGTAAGTGTTCTCCTTTCAGCAACAATGCTTGTAAAGGAAATTGTATCAAGTATAAAGCAAACAGGCTGTAGCCTTTCAAGTAAAACACATAATACTGTAATAGTTGAAAATTATCACGAAATTTATAATTGTCACTACCTTATATTCAGAGGAAACAGAAATAAGAGGATTGTGCCAGTAATTGTCAAGATGTATGACCTTCGCTAACAAATGTAACAGGTCGCAATGCTAAGAGAGCTCGAGAAAGAAGAATTCATTGAGTACTTCGATCAGTACATAAAAGTGGACGCACCTCAAAGGAGGACAGTAAGCGTGCAAGTCTTCGGCGGCAACCATTCGGCAGAATTCAAGAAGGCGATCGCCGAAGCTGATCCGCCCAAAATGTACAGAATTACAGACATATTCGGCTTCAAACGATCGAGGCCGCTGTACAGCTCACTCAAGGGTGGTCCGGGCAGGATCACCATGGACTGACAGCCATCATGCAGCTATTCCTTAGTTTTCCTGTACTTAGTTTAATAACCTGTGCATACGCATGAATTCGATTCTGAATCCTGCATCAGATTCGATTGCACGATTGATGCTATTCTTCACTGATTGGCTTTATTAACCAATAATGCACGACAGCGTCACTTTCTGGGCAAATCTAGGGAGCTGTATAAAGTCATGTATGTTCACATAATCACATGTCTATCTGCGTTTCTTCTGACAGCTATGCAGTTTGTACAGTTACATATCCACAGTGCACTAAGAACTAGAAGGCGCCATGAGGAGCCGAGAGACCAACACAGAACACACTGCATCGTCTACACACCACACCAATATACAGCTTGAGCCAGGCTGCCAGTGCCCGACCGCCTGACACCGGGCGAGAACCGTCAAGGCGCCGCCATCCGCACGTGCATCGTCGTCGTCCCGGCTTCAGCACGCCCCGGTGTGTTCGCGAACGGCCGCCGGCGCCCCCACTCGAAGCCGCTGCGGTGCAACCGGCACCTGAACGAGCCCCGATGCCCCGTGGGCGAGCACACGCAGTAGTAGTGCGGCGCCGCCTGGGCCTGATGGGCACGTGGCGCAGACGGTGAGGGCGACGGTGCCACGGCCGCCTGCCGCTCCCGCCGCCTGACCGCGCAGCCCGGCGGCAGAGGCGGCAGCCCCGGATGGCACATGCTGCTGGGTTACAAAAGGTGAGACGATCGGCAGCTCCACCGGCTATACTACAGAGGGCGCCGAAGAATGGAATCGGGTTCCGGCGTTTTCAGGTGGTGGGAGATGACTCGACGTGGGGAAAAGGGCGGGGAATATTTGTGGGCAGGGTGGTATGGTAGCCCGCCGGCGATGGTTTTGCGAGCCGGAGTGACGTGGAGGGAAAGGTGGGGTGCGTGGCCGCCCGGGAGAGGAGCGGAGAGGAGAGCGTGGCGCGCGCGGCGTCGGCTTCGGCTGGGATCGCGTAAGGAGGGGTGCGCGGCCGTGGCGTTCTGAATTGCTTTGGTTCTTGGCTTCTTCCACGCGACCGGGGCGCGCGCCGGGCCCAGACAGACGGACAGGATGGTGGTAGATGGTAGAGCACAACTGCACAAGCACGTACTTCCATCCTCCTGCAGCTTCTTTGCTACTTTGCGGCGGCGTTTCTTATCCTCTCGTTTCATCCGACCCAAGTGGCGTGGAGGGCCCCAACTGATCGCTTGGGACGTCCGTCCGTCTTGTAAAATTGACTATAGGAAGCGCTATGTTGCGTGTCAGTTACCGAGGGGGCATTGCCTCTGGGATGCCATGAAAATATGGTGCTCACTTTTCTTGTTCACACTGGTATTTTAAATTTGGTGGAATTTTATTAAAAAATATTGTTTTTATGGCTGGGAGAATCAAAGTAGCAAAATAAACTTGGTTGTGCTGGCTGTCGAAACCGTGGAAGTGAATTTTGATCCAGTCACCTGGAAGATCGTTTGGCTAACCTCTTGCAAGAGCAGGGAGCACGAGGCATGGGCTTGGATGGACAAACGATGCGATCAAGGTGGCTAACGGTTGAGTGATGGGCTTCTTTTCATATGTACATTTCGTCGCGAAACTGCTATCACCCTCTCAGGTGGTTGCTCCAACAAAGGAGGAAATGACCTTCAAGAAACAGTGTGGTGAACCTTTGCATTTATGTAAAAACTCTACTCGCTTCTCCTTTGTCCTTTCTATGTGATTGAGCAGGTGCAAGAGAGAATGATGGCTGAATTGACCATTGTACCTTGCCTCTTTGTTCCATTTTTCGAGATATCTTACTTGCAAAACAAACAGCTCGGCGCTTGAACGGAATTGATCTACCAGATCCAACAAACTGCAGCACAACTTTCACCAAAGCAAACTGACATTTGCTCCAGAGTCACACACAGACGCACAGTCACACTACGCAAGTTGGCTAAAAATTTGTGTCGTCTGGGTGGCGAATGAGCCGAAAACATCATTGATTACTGAAGTTAAGTTCATGACATGAACCCAAAAAAAAAAGTTCATGACATGATATAAATTTTATTGAGCTTGGACAGTAATTTACCATAGGATTTACAAAGTTAGTCGGAGTCGGCGAACCCCGATAAACCACACAAGATCTGCCCCTCGGGCTTTGTTAGGCCTCGCCGAGAGGAACAACCAGATATGCAAGCGCATTACATTAGAGCATTTCGGTGACAGTTATTCCTTTTTTTTAAAAATCACTATATAATTCAAGCCAACTGTGATGCTACCTTCACATTTAAGTCCTTTTTGAAAAACGCAAGAATTTTAAAATAATCATATAAAAGTTTCACAAGAATCAGCTCATTTAAAAATAAAACACATTAAACAGGAAAAAAAACGTTACAATTTTTTTTTTGAGGAAAAAAACATGTTACAAATGGCCTTAGACCGTCTCCAACAAGAAACCAATATAGATACTCAAACCCAAAATAGATAAAGAAGAGACACAAAATCGGTTCAAATGATTATTTATACGGAGATCTATTTTGGGTTCATTTATAAATACAAACCAAATATGGATATCATCTCTCATGAAAACTCATTTATAAAATGATTCTCTTTTAAATCTTATTATTAAAGAAGATGTCGAATACGTATTAAATCATTTACCCGTAGCGCCTCCCTAAAGAATAAATATATCTTATATTCTATGCGTTGTCCTTGGAAATAACCCTACAGTTCATTTCGTGGTGGAACATTCCTCTTCGACGTCCACAGAGAAATGGCACAATACACCAATCCCAGCCCGAGTCCTGGACACCTCATTGGAGGTCAACACCCCTTAGGCCCAGTCCCCATTTGCTCGTCGTCCGCGGCTGAACTGGTTCATCGCGCGCCCCTTCCCCATGGGGATCTCCGCCGGCGGCACCGCTGTCGCCGCCCTGCCGATCCTCACCCTCCTGCTGCTGCCGCACCCCGCGGCGCCATTCTCCTTCACATACAACTTCACCTCGCCCTCGGACACACCGCCGCCCGGGATTGCCTTCCAGGGGGACGCCTTCTACAACAAGGCGATCCGCCTCACCCGCGACGAGCGCCTCGGCCCCATCACCAGCAGCACCGGCCGCGCCTTCTACTCCCGCGCCGTCCCGCTCGCCGACCCCATCTCCCGCCGCCCGGCCTCCTTCGTCACCGCCTTCGCCTTCTCCATCGCCGCCCCCGACCCGGCCTCCGCCTCGGGCGACGGGCTCGCCTTCTTCCTCTCCCCGTTCCCCTCCGTCCTCCCCGAATCCTCCGCGGGGGGGCTCCTCGGCCTCTTCAATTCCTCCTCGGTCCGCGCCGGCACGCTCGTCGCCGTCGAGTTCGATACCTACAAGAACGAGTGGGACCCCAGCGGCGACCACGTCGGCGTCGATCTCGGGGGCATCGTCTCCGCTGCCACCGCCGACTGGCCTACCAGCATGAAGGACGGCCGCACGGCTCACGCGCGCGTCGAGTACGACGGCGGCGCCAAGAACCTCACCGTCGCGCTCTCCTACGGCTCCGCGCGCCCCAACGCCACGGACGACGTCCTTCTCTGGTACGCCGTCGATCTGAGGGACCACCTGCCGGACTCCGTCGCCGTAGGCTTCTCCGCCGCCACGGGCGAGGCCGCGGAGCTGCACCAGGTGCTGTACTGGGAGTTCACCTCCACCTTTGACCCCAAGGAGGAGACGGTGGTCCTGTGGGTGGTGCTAGGACTGTGCGCTTTGCTCCTCGTACTCGTCTGCGCGGGCATCGTCTGGTTCGTCAGGCAATGGAGAAAGGCAGGACAATTCGACGACGGTGACATCGAGGTCGACGACGTCATGGGAGGCGAGTACGACGAGCTCGCGGACGAGTTCGTTGTCCAGAGCGGCCCGAGAAGGTTCAGGTACGCCGAATTGGCGGCGGCCACGAAGAATTTCGCCGAGGACCGGAAGCTCGGGCAAGGCGGGTTCGGCGCCGTGTACCGGGGGTACCTGAAGGAGCTCGGCTTGGAGGTTGCCATCAAGAGGGTGTCCAAGGGCTCGACGCAGGGGCGCAAGGAGTACGCCGCCGAGGTGCGCATCATCAGCCAGCTGCGCCACCGGCACCTCGTCCGCCTCGTCGGTTGGTGCCACGAGCACCGGGGCGATTTCCTGCTCGTGTACGAGCTCATGCCCAACGGCAGCGTCGACCACCACCTCTACGGCAAGGGCGTGCTCCTCACCTGGCCGATGCGGTACGACATTGCGCTGGGCCTCGCGTCGGCGATGCTCTACCTCCACGAGGAGTGTCTGCAGTGCATCGTCCACCGGGATATCAAGCCGAGTAATGTCATGCTGGACTCCACCTTCAGCGCGAAGCTCGGGGACTTTGGCCTTGCCAAGCTCGTGGAACATGGCAGCCAGCCGTACACCACTGTCCTGGCGGGCACACTGGGCTACTTGGCGCCGGAGTGCGTGCTGACAGGCAAGGCGAGCCGGGAGTCAGACGTGTACAGCTTCGGTGTCGTGGCTTTGGAGATCGCGTGCGGCCGACGGCCGGCAGAGCTCAACGAGGAGCCAAGCAAGGCGAGACTGGTGCCGTGGGTGTGGGAGCTGTATGGCAAGAACGCCTTCCTTGAAGCAGCAGACTGGAGGCTGAAGGGGCAGTTCGATGAGAAGCAGATGGAGCGCCTGATGATTGTGGGTTTGTGGTGTGCTCATCCTGACTATGCGCATAGGCCAAGCATCAGGCAGGCCCTGAACGTGCTTAAATTCGAGGCACCATTGCCGGCGCTGCCGCCGAAGATGCCGGTGCCGACGTACTTTCCCTTGCCTGATTTGGTTGCTTCGATTTCTGTTGCGGGAACCTCGATCGCCACCGAGGATCCAGTTGTTAGTGATTATGGATCCTCAGGTAAAGCTTCATCGGTCAGGGATAGGCTGCTGGAGCCATGAGCCCATGACAGAGTTTTCTGGAGCTGAAACCAAAAAAGAGTATTGCTAAATAACACTCGGGTGTTTGGTCACCTCTCAACACACGAATTCTTGGCCACACGATCTGACTGTGTCAGCTGCGCCCGTACGGCTTTGGCTCTCATCTCCGCCTCAGGCGACGGCGCCGCGTGCAGCTCCCCCGGCCGGATAGCAACAGGCAGCCAGGCCGGCCCTCCACCGCCGCCCCCAGGCCGGATCTCCGCCGCAGCCCCCGCCGAGCCCAGGCCGGACCTCCGCCGCTGCCCCGGTGTCGCCCCCAGGCCGGCCCTCCGCCACCGCCGCAAGGCCGGCCGCGGCTCCCCAGGGCGAGCCCGCGCTCCGCCGGCCCTGACAATAGCCCCCCACGGCATGGTGCTTTGCTCTGCTCGGCAATTTGTCTAAAGAATTTATGTTTTTTTTCTGAAATTTGTTTACAATTTATGAACAATTTGACATATATCTATGATATCTGTAATCCATAGAAATAATTTATATTTTTTTTTAAATATTTAACATATATTTCTCTGACATCTTCGGTCTCCTCAATTACATCACTATATTCAATAAATTACATTGAATAAATCAGTGTAAATATAGTAATGAGACCATATAAATATCTAAAACACTCAGTTTTGGTTAGACGGACTAAAAAAACATTGCTGATTAGACGGACTAAAAAAAACCATTGCGGACCCAACAGGAAAATGTTGTTGTGCTGATGGTGTTTTTTTACTTTATACACGAGGCAGTGATTATGTGATTTTGAGATTCAGTTGTATATAATCGAAATGTGTTGATTGTTGATTCATAGGTAAGGGTGGCAAAAACAATTTCTCCTGTGTTACTTAGGGCAGTCCCAATACAAAAATCATCGTAGTTTCTACGTGTATTTATTGTTCTGCCAACTCAGCATTTCGCTAAAGGGATTTATTAAAGGATTAATTGGATCTATGCCATTATAATTTCTTCGTTTCTGAATAACGCCGTTACTATTCGTCTATTTTGAAGCATGCCATTACAGTTCTTCGTTTCACACAAATATGCCACAGAATACGTATGGACACGGCTCGACCCAATCGGGCAGATGTATCTGACGTATACTTCATCACTCCTGTCACTAACACGCGGGCCCCACACGTCATCTTCTTCTTCCTCCTCTCCCTCTCCATCCCGACGCCAGCCCACGCCATGACAATGAAAGCGGCAGAAGACGCCGAGCAAAGGCCAAGGCGGCGAGCAAAGAACGCCACGGACCGGGGTGGGGCGGGGAGGGCCGGTGCTTCATCGGAGCTCGGGGACGGATGGGACCACGCCTTCTGGAGCTCGCAGGCATGGGGATAGGGTCGCATCTGCTGGATCTCGCGGGGGATGGGGAGGCCATTGCAGTGTGAGGGGCAGGCCACGCCACGGAGCGGGGGGGAGCCCGGAGCCATGATCGCCTTTTACCATGGAGGCACTTGTGAAGCTCGACCGCACAGATTCATGGAGGAGGAGGAGTGCGGGCGCCACCATGGAGGTACTCGTGAAGCCCAATCGGCACCATATCCATGGAGGAGGAGGTCCACGGACGCCGCCATGGAGGAGGAGGCGCCGGCCACGGGGAAGGCCAAGAAGACGCCACAAGAAGAAGAATAAAGACGCCGAGCAAGCCGGCGGGGTCACGACAACAATGCTCGTCGGCTCGCCGCCAGCCTGGCCGCCGCTGGCAGCACCGCCATTGTGGTCGCGGCGTCGGGATGGAGAGAGAGAGACGAGGGAGGAAGAAGATGATGATATGTGGGGCCAGCGTGTCGCTGATGAGGGGAGATGAAGTATACGTCTTCAGATATGCCTACAAAATGAGCCCAAGCTATGTCCATACGTATTCAATGACATTTTCGTGGGAAACGAAGAATTGTAATGACATACTTCAAAATAGACGAATAGTAATTGCGTTATTCACAAACCAATAAGTTATAATGGTATACCAATTAACCCTTTATTAAAGAGGGGGAAGGAAAAAACAAGAAACGGCGTCTAAACAAGAAACGACGTCTTCGCGGAGATCGAGAGTCGAAGAAACGACCATAATCGCGTTGGGGACGGCATCTGCGTTTCTATCCTCTTCCTCCGGATCTGGTACTCCGAGTCCATGGCTACCGCGCGATGGAGGCAGCGGTCGGCGTCTGCAACCCCGCGGCGAGAACGGCGGCCACGGAGGAGGTGATCGAGGCGAGCGAGGATGCGCGCAATCCGGTCGGCGTCCGCGCGGAGGAAGACGACGCATGAGAGGCGGCCGCTGGGCACCAGGGGGCGGACGTCGGCCTGGTGCTCCCTAAGCCCGCCGCCTCCGCCATGGTCCGTTCGGCGCTCGCAGAGAAGCAGCGCTACTCCAACTCGCGCAAGGCCACCTGCTGCTAGCCTGCTACTACTTTTTCTCCATCTCACGCCGGAGGCAGCAAAGAGCCGGCAAAGTTCTGGCCAGCCAACCCCAGCAACTGCAAGTGCGTGTACTTCAAACTTCTGTATGTTTTTCCAAATCGCGGCTAGCACGTCACCGCGGACGCTGTCCAGACGCTACTGCTCGCCGGCCTGCAGCAGCACAGCTGGTGCCCGCCGCCTGGAACGCGCTCCAGCAGGGCCGATACAGGGACCCCGCCGCCGCATGGGACTCGCTCCGCGAGTTCATGCAGCACAGGTACACGTCCGGGTTGCACGAACAAATGGAGGAGCAAAGGATCCGATGAATGATAGTTCATATTTTTATTTGGACTCCAGCGGAGAAAAAATGGACTGTGAAGTTTAGTTTCTTTCATACAGAGTCCTAGGCTATAGAAACCACTTGTAGTTTCTGCATTACAAGTTTGCCATCATACGTAGTTTTGATTATGTTACGAGATTCACGCGCTAAGAGCATCTGCAAGGAATTAGCCAAAAGAAATATTTAAATTAAGTGATTTAGCTATTTTCTAAAATAAATTTCTCCTAAAATGCAGACTACTATAGCAAACTATCTAAATCGAGACTCTCCATATTTAAACTTGCCACGTCACCAGATTTTTTTTTTTGGGGTCTTCGGATCCACCACGATCCCGTCCGCTCTCATCGCGTAGACTTTCTCGCCGGCGCCTGGAACTCAAGTCCAGCAGCAGGGCCCTGCACGCAAGGCCAGAAGGGCAACGCGGCGGTCGTCGACGAGCAAGCCAGTGACCTGCGACAACACGTTGTGCACCCTCCTCGCCGGCCACGGCCTTGCATGTGGCGCCGGAGGACTCCTCACTTTTACAGGCTTACTTTTGCAGGCTGTACTACACGGGGGAGGTGGAACTTGGCACGCCGACGCCGGCCGAACGCGACGTTCCTAGTGGCGCTGGAGACCGGCAGCGACCTCTTCTGGGTGCCCTACGAGTCTACGACTGCAAGCAGTGCGCGTCCACCGCCAACACATCATCCTCCGGAGTGCACATGCAGGATGTGCTCCACCTCACCAAGGAGCCCTCGGCCCCGGCGCCGCCACCGCCGCGGAAGCCCGGCAGGTGCCTATCTTGTTTGGCCGTTCGGGCGCGGGAACGGCCGATTGAGCATGCGGGATAGGCCGAAAGCGCGTAGGAGAGGCTGCTGCCGCGAGATTCACGGGACTTGGCGAGCGAGGCCTGCTCGCTTTTCATGGCGAGCGAAAAAAGAGGAATAGCCCGTATCTATTTTTAGAGAGCAAGATAGAGAGTCTGTTGGAGGTTTATTTTACACAAAATTCTCTAAATTAGAATACATAACAAAGAATGGAGTTTCTTAGAGTTGTTCTAAGGTCGGAAATGCTGATGATAACCTGCTAGGGCTCTTTTGGAACATAAATAGGGAAATTATTATCATCAGAATTTTATAGAAATGCAGTTGTAAAATAGAGGAATGGAAAATATAGAAATTTTGAAGGAAAGTGGTAGAAATCCTAAGGTTTTTTAACCATGCCGAAGTTTACTTTTTCACTAGCTGGTGAAACATGAAGGATGTTTAAATTCAAATTATCTATTTGAATATTTATCAATTGTACAAACTATTAACAAACCATGCCAAATAGAATTTGAGAAAAGAGAGAATGGAACGGGCTCACATCTCCAGTAGCTCCAAATCTATCCGATCCACCGTGGAGCAGCGGATCTAGGTTTCATCCAAACATTTGGTACAGCTCCGGCTCTAACATGGACTCACATGCAATGTAAGAAAATATCCAAGGGGCAAATTGGGAAGAAAAAAATCTTCCACGAGGCAGATCCATGGGTTTCAAGAAACTGCTGCATGGTGGAGCTAATGGATCTAGAAGTGTTTAGCATGAAAAAATGAATCTGGATCTATTTTTCTGATTGAGCTGGTGGAGTTCTACCAAACAATACCAAAATAGAGGCCATGATTTTAGGGCTACTGCTAGAGTTAAAGGCCAAAAAACATACTCCACATTCTTTGTACATATCAAGATTCAAACTTTTAAAAGTTACCAATAATTTAACTAACAATTTCTAACTATTATAATACAAACTTGGTATCCACTCCAATTATCATAAATTTATAAGCATAAATAGTATAAAACAAAACAAAATAAAATAATTGTCAAAATATAATTTAGGAGACTGTCATTTCATGCCGCGTTCTATGAAAGAAAATGAAGATACTAGCCTTTAGAGAAAACCCTCGAGGCTCTGATCTCTATTGCTGGAGCTGTTTCATGGTGTTACGGTTATGGAACACACAAACCACCAATAGAAGTGCATATCATAGCTGCCGAAGCGATTCAGATATTGCCGCCTCAAACTTAAGAATTAAGATAAAAGAACACGCGACCAATGAGAACACGTTGCGACCACAAGTCAATAGGACAAACCCAGCTCAATATTTTCGATGGTTTATCGCATACAAACTGTTGCCAGAAGCTGCGGCCCACATGTCAGACGTGCCGACAAAATATATGCACATATTTTTACCATGTTAGCTTTGACTGTCGTTATCCTCATGATATTAAGTCAACAGGCACTATTGCAGCTATCTGAAGAATTCACCTAGTTCAGCATCTCTTACTGCTTTCAGTGCAAAAAGAATTGGAAGACATGTCACTAATAACCCCTAAATCTCTGCAACTGTACAAGCTACAAGAACTAATAGTCCCTAAATGAAAGCATTTTGTTATTTTTTTGGAGTTCCTTTTTGTCTACCACTGTCTAACACCATCCAATGAGCAAAACTGTTAACTCTCAGGAGCGATTCTACACCATAAACAGATAATTCAGGTCTTCAACGGTCAATCGAGTCTGTCGGGAACCAGATTTGTCTTCCCCAAATGCAGAAGCAACCATCTCCCGCTTTTTCTCCTGAGACATTGTACAGCTTAGGTAAGCATCAAGAGACTGTAGATTACAAAGTTAATACTACCACCCAAATTAACAACAAAACAATAGTTTACATTTTGTATGACCAAAAATAAACAAGGTAAAGATTTTGCCAATGTAAATTTTGCAAATGTAAGGTTTAAAACAATAAAACTCCAGGAAGTGGTATTCGAGACAAGAAATGCAAGCTATGTTTTATTATTCAGTTGAAGCATATTCTGAATCATAGTTTCCAGTTCATGTCCATGAAAAAAAAACTGATTGCTATCTAAAATCACCACAGAAAAAGTTACACAGAATAATGGTATGAACTTTACTACCTCCATCCCAAAAAGAGTGCAAGGTGTAGTATGGCATCAAAATTAGGAAAATATGCCATCACAATTCTAATGGTACCTATTTAGTACGATAAATATTAGTATTTTTTATATAAATTTGGTCAAACTTGACATACTTTAACATATCACTGTTCTAGAATTGCATCCTTTTTGGGACGGAGAGAGTAACTACTAAGAGATTTTATTATAATTTTCACACTGCTCTATCAATATTGACCTCCAGGAAGGTTTTGGATAAGATTCTTGCCAGAATCCAAACTGGAGCTCAATGCCTGCTCATGAATATAAATGCAGATAACTCAGCCAAGAAAAACTTCAAACTTACCTGGAGAGCCAGAATACGATCTTCCACGGTGTCTTTTATAGTTAATCGTGATACTGTGACAGGCCGTGTTTGGCCAATACGGTGTGCTCTATCAACGGCTTGGTCCTCAGTGGTCGGGTTCCACCAAAGATCTAGCATAAGTACGTGGCAAGCAGCAACCATGTTCAAGCCGAGACTTGCAGCTTTGAGTGACATGATCATAACAGTAACCTGCCAATAGTGCAAGTCAAAACCAGAACTCATATACCTGAAAACATTATGTATTTCATATGCCTGAAGTTGTAGAATGCAAACCTCTGGAACCGTATTGAAGTCTTTCACAGCTTTATCCCGCATGGGCAACAGACATTGTTCCATCAAGCCTTCGATATGTCACATGAGAAGCTTTCAAATGGACTTCAAGCAAGTCTAGCATTCTAGTCCATTGAGAGAAAACAATGGCCTTCTCTGTCAACTTGGTGTCAGTTTGTTCTGAAGTAACCTTTCCATCAAACTTCTCAGATTCAAGCCCGATTGAACATTTGCTATCAGTCATTTGGGTGGGATCTATTTTGGGCAATGAGAGAAGAATATCTAGTGCAGCTCTCACTTTTGAAGAAGCGTAGGATGAATCTATCCCAGGGCGCTTTTCAGCATGTATCATTTCCATACAGGTATCATCAGACTTGAAATCACAGGTCAATCTACTCAGAGAGCATTCAAGGGTGCCTCTGGAGAATAGTGAGGTTGTATTTAGTCGGACTCTGCAATTAGACACTGGGCATACGCTGTCGTCACCAGTGAGTTGCTCCAGTATGCACTGGTTGCAAAAAACATGACCACATATAGTGACAACAGGGTCTTCTGGCGCGTCCTGCATAATTCACATATGTTAAGAACCAGAAGTGTTTCCACAGCAGAATATCCACTACAATTGGGATATGACCCAGGGCCCAGGCACCCTGTATCGACTATCAAGCTGGTATCAAGAAAACTTAACCAGTAAAAAAGTATGAACTTTGCTGAGATTTAATTTCTCCGACTCAGTTCAAGCTAGATGGCAATTAAAAAACTCAAGTCTGCATTGGCAGAACACAAACTTAATACTAAGAAGTTGACCATTAACTGCAATATACATCACACATCCAAACAACCAGCACAACAGCACATTAATAATTGTTTTTCTCCACCACGATAAGACTGAATTTCATTACCTCAGCAATGAAATTACAAAGTTCGCAAGTGCACAGATAGAACCTCCCGCCGCCAACTTCCCCACGCCTCTGATAGTCCGATCACTAAGGGATCAGTCAGCACTGGCCCTACCGAAACCCTCAAGCAAGATAGCAAAACAAATAAGTTTGCCAGCAAAAACCAACCCAACTACAGCTACTTAAGCTTCTTCCAACACAGGCCAGAGGCCCAGTCATCAGCACGCAGGTTGGAAAGCGGTCAACCACAGAAAACCATCATCCAGCGCGATGAGTACAAGCATTAATAATTGTTTTTTTTAGGGACAAGCATTAATAATTGTTGGTCATATGACACAAGCTAGACTTCTGGAATTTTATGTTCACGTGGTAATGATAGCTCAGAGTCTATCTGCCAATACAAACTTAATTATGCAAGCTTAGTCGCAAGAGTATTTTGATAAATTGTTCAATGGTGAGAACGAGAACACCACCGTTCAGCAGGACGACTCGTTTGATGACACTAACAGGCGCTTTGTGCGGAGGATTCAAGAATCGGAGGTCAGAGAAGCCTTGAAAAGGATGAAAGGGGGCAAAGCGATGGGCCCTGATGGTATCCCAATCAAGGTGTGGAGATGTCTCGGGGATATAGCTATAGTATGGCTAACCAAGATGTTCAACAATATCTTTCGATCGAACAAGATGCCTGAGGAGTGTAGAAGAAGCATATTGGTACCAATCTACAAGAACAAGGGAGATATCCAAAGTTATACTAATTATCGGGGAATTAAGTTGATGAGCCACACTATGAAGTTATGGGAGAGAGTCATCGAGTAGCGCCTACGAGGAACGACGCAGATATCAACAAACCAATTTGGTTTCATGCCCGAAAGGTCAACCACAGAAGCAATCTTCTTAATAAGACAGGTTATGGGGCAGTTTAGAGAGCAGAAGAAGGTCCTCCACTTGGTTTTCATTGACTTGGAGAAGGCTTACGACAAGATACCAAGAAATGTTATGTGGTGGTCTTTGGACAAACATAAAGTCCCATCAAAGTACGTGACCCTCATCAAGGACATGTACAACAATGTTGTGACTAGTGTTCAAACAAACGATGGTAACACAGATTACTTCCCGATTAAAATTAGACTTCATCAAGGGTCAGTCTTAAGCCCGTATCTCTTTGCCTTGGTAATGGATGAGGTTACCAGGAACATATAAGGGGATATCCCTTGGTGTATGTTGTTCGCTGATGATGTAGTGTTAGTGGACGAAAGTCAAGCGGGAGTAAATAGAAAACTAGAGCTATGGTGGCAGACCCTTGAGTCTAAAGGTTTTAGATTGAGCAGAACTAAAACCGAATACATGAGATGCGACTTTGGCAGAGTTGTACAGGAGGAGGGAGATGTGAGTTTGGAAGGTCAAGTAGTGCCTAAGAAGGATACCTTTCGGTATCTGGGATCGATGTTACAGAGGGATGGAGATATTGATGTGGACGTTAGCCATAGAATCAAAGCAGGGTGGATCAAGTGGCGACAAGCTTCTGGCATTCTCTGTAACAAGAGGGTAACACAAAAGCTAAAAGGCAAGTTCTATAGAATGACGATTAGACCGACTATATTGTATGGAGCAGAATGTTAGCCTACAAAGATTCGACATGTTCAACAACTGAGTGTTGCAGAAATGCGTATGTTGTGATGGATTTGCGGTCACACAAGAATGGACCGAGTTCGGAACGATGATATACGTGATCGCCTAGAGGTAGCACCAATTGAAGAAAAGCTTATCCAACATCGGTTGAGGTGGTTTGGTCATGTCCAAAGGAGACCTCCAGAGGCACCAGTGTATTGTGGAGTCCTAAGCCTAAGCTAATAATATGAGAAGAGGTAGAGGAAGACCGAAATTGACATGGGTGAGGCAATAAAAAGAGATTTGAAAGCTTGGGATATACCTAGAGATCTAGGTTTGAATAGGAGTACTTGGAAAGCAACTATTGAAGTGCCTGAACCGTGACTTAGGGCTCTTGGTGGGTTTCAACTCTAGCCTACCCCAACTTGCTTGGGACTGAAAGGCTATGTTGTTGTTGTTGTTAGTCGCAACAGGTACTCAAATAAAGAACATCAGTCCAGACCATGATAGCAAATACTCAGATATCATTCATATGCGAGGTACGTATAGAAAGACCACACACAATGACGTGAAAATTGAAAAAATTGAGAGGAATTCACTTACATTGCAGAGAGCACATAATGCAGAACAAGATTGCAAGCAATTAAGTAATTCATGCTGCCGTTCCATGGGAAGTTTCTTCACCATCTCCACCGAAGACATCCAACGAGAAGAGGAGTCATAGCCTCTAACTAGGTGAGGGTGATCGCATGCCTGTCTTAGCCGTAAAAGCATCAATAGAATGTTGACATAATTTTGCTTTACAGTACCAGCAGCTGCATATTCCTGCAAAGCAGTTGTAGTGAGCATAGCCTTCTAATAGTTGCAAATGAAACGGGTAAGCTTGCATCAATATATCAACTTTAGAGTGACCTAAACAGGCAACTGGATGAGCAATCAATCATGTTACACACCATATGCGTCATAGTCCTCTAAAGTTCACTTGTAATCCAGCAACATAATGTCGAACTACCTACCACACACTGCGGCCATGTAAAAGTTATTCAACTTTGTAGGGTTCTGACATCTGCAAACATTCCCTAATTGATTTATTTTGCCCCATGTAAAAAGTCCCTATATCTAAATGCAATATCCAAAGTTCAAGCTGAGTGACAAAACAGAAGAATATAAGAAACAAGGCTATTAATCAAATACTGTGAACTGACCTTGAACTGTTCTCGTGATTCAACTTCTAAAGTGTTATAAAAAGCACGCCCTCGCTAGAGAAGTCCACTGTCTTAAGTGAAACAGTCTTGGGTAAAGGATATGATTGGTTTCCCATCAAGCATGGTTGCTACAAGACGATAGATCACAAATGACAAATCATAACTTAAGAGATGAACAAATCATATGCTCTCCCGTTTTAAAATATATGACGTTTAAGACAAGCTAATCAGTTCAAAATTAGCTCATCCTAAATGTCATATATTTAACGAAGGGAGTAATACAAAAGATAAACAAATATAACATTCAATGCCAACTGCAAAGATAATAACAATTTGGCAATGGAGAATATTTTTTGTGCACTGGAAGAGCACTAGCGCAATAACAATTTATGCACACAGTTGAGAAAGGACTTCAGCATTGGTTCTGACAAGTCGACGACCAACCTAGATATACGAGTACTCACAATCAGAAAAATTTCCACAGGATAAGAAAAACTGCACTATAAGCCCACAACCTATACCATATTGTGAAACAAAGTTGTATAATTTTAATTATGTAAACTATAAAGTCTACATTTATGCATCAAGCCCATCAAATTTAATCTTGTTGATTTGAATCACTGTATTCAATTTTCCTCAATTAAGCCCCTTAGTAATACAAAGTTGTCCCATTAGGCCCTTGCAACTATCTATGACACAGGTGTTAATTTAAGACAAGGATCTTTAGCTAAAAATCAACACAAGTAATATGTGGAGCTATATGCTAATGATTTCTGGGAGAAAATTTCCTACAAAACCAGTTGGTCAAAAATGTGAAGTTTCAATAATAGTTTAACATTCTGTCCACACTGACAAATGTTTACTAGTTTCTCTAATCTGTTGATTTTGAAAGGGCATTAGTAAAATATAGGATATTTTGCTTTGGTAAACAACAGAACCTTGCTGTCAGCACAAACACACCAGTGAGGAAATTAGATGCTTATCACTAAAATTAACATGATGAGATCTGAACAATAGAGCGAATGTTTACCCCATAATTGTTATTCTGCTTAACATCTATTCAAATTATATTGGTTAAGCTCAACATAAATATGATATGGTAACTACTGAAATCATGGCACGGTTCCATAAATTATTCAACAACAACAACAACAAAGCCTTTTAGTCCCAAGCAAGTTGGGGTAGGCTAGAGTTGAAACCCAACATGAGCCCCTAGTCATGGTTCAGGCACGTCAATAGCTGCTTTCCGGTTCCATAAATTATCGGTAACAAAAAAACAACCTACGACTAAGGTGTCACATATGGATAAGCAAGATCAGTAGGACAATGATAACCTATTTACTGACCTTTAGTCCGGCGTAGCATTACTGTCTTCAAAACAACTTGAAGCTTCTTGTAACCATTAGTTGGGTTCCTACTGATTGGAATCTTTATCATAGTGCAAAACTGCTTATATACAGCATAGGGATCGTATCTGAGAAATCTGAAATAGCTATAGAGATCCTCAACAGCATTCTGTATTGGCGTCCCAGACAAACACCATCTTCTTTTGGCTCTCAAACCCCAGCAAGCCCTGGCAACCTGAGTTCGGTAATTCTTAATACTTTGTGCTTCATCAAGAATAACCCTAAACCAAGCAACTTTCGCAAGAGGTTTTTCAGGCAAGCAACTCTCTGCAGCACTTTTACTTTTTGTTTTCTTAGAAGAGGATGCCTTTCTCTTTTTGCTGCCTGAAGAGGACACAGGTGCACCATATCGGTCAGGCTTCCCTTTCTCTTCATCATCACTATCAGGATTTGATTGTTTTGGTACTTCCATGCTTACTATGGAATATGTAGTAAGCACAACATCATATTTGGTGAGTTCATTAGGATCCTTGGTGCGATTGCTACCATGATAGATCAGAAAAGACAAATTAGCTTTACTTGTAACTTTGTTCTTCAGTTCTCCTGCCCACTGTCGCAAAACACTTGTTGGGCAAACAACCAAAGTACCAGCAGCTGGCCTTGTCTTAACCGCTACAATAGGATTTTCTTGCTTCACTGTGTTAGTTGTCACTTCAGAGCTACATGTCTGCATCAGCTTTTTCGGATGAGGTTCAATACAATCATCCTCATCATCGTCATCTAGAGTTACAGCTTCACATGGCTCATTCTTAATAGTAGATGACTGTGGAACTGGTGAGCGTTCAGTAAGAATCAGTGATATGGCTGATACCGTTTTACCCAGGCCCTGAAAAGTACGAATGACCTTAAGACACAATTGACCATTTTTCTTGGCAACATGGACGGTATTAACTAGTATACCTGATCATCTGCAAGAATTCCACCAGAGCAATGCAAGCTACTTGTCTCCTTTTGCACCATCCATGACAAGGCAATTTTCTGTCCAAAGTAATAACAGTTACCCAAGGAGTGGTAATACTATTTTCATCATAAAATTACACAACATGAGCTGCAAGGCGAACCTGATGCCTCAATAAAGGAACTGCTAAAACCCCATCAGGTGGGTTAGCCTCAGATTTTGGCTGTGAAATATCCTGCCAATCACCAAATATGTCAAGTGTGCTGAAGAAGCAAAAAGAAAGATAGCACTAAAATCCAATGCTGTTAATTTTTCTGAGCTAATGTTTTATAGTATATAAGAATATGGAAAAACACAAAAGGATTGAAGACATTAGCACCTGTGACTAAAAATAGAAAAATAAGTGTGTCTATATGCCAATTACTAAATTGATTGAAGATTTGAAGCCTACTTTAAAAACCTAGTATTACCAGCTTTTGAGATGTCAACGAACCAAGAAGTCTGATTGCAATTTGTGAGCTCATGAAACATTAACTCAGCTTGTTGATTTATGACAGTTTGACACATCAAGCAATCAGAGCAGTGAGCACTACACAGCTTGAAAAGGTAAGACTTAGACAGAGCCTAGTAACCCTAGTAGCGAGTTGAGTTAGTACAGTGAAAAATAATAATGATTTAAAAATCAAGACATCACCTTTCCTTAACCTAAACTAAAGCACGAAACACAATACATGAAAAGGTCAAACATCATCAACAAAAAGACAAAATGATGTATTCAACCAAGGTTTAGCATTTCATTCTTTCACAGAATGTTTTACTAATAAGTATTCATTATATGTCACCATTCAGCAACAGGGCTAAACAAATATTAGCTGCAGCCTGATTAGTATGAGAACGCTAAACAAAGTATTAAGCAGGGAAAAATATGCAAGCAACAGTCTAGAGGGCTATATGACCTGCAATGCGAGGCGCAGAGTGATTCTTTCATCATGTGGCTTGTATCTCATACCACCAAATGCAGGAATCATGGAATTGCCATACATAGGTTGCTGAAAATTATGATGGAACTTTGCCTGGTAAGGCAATCGGTGATCAGGAGCAAGATTCCTATTACCGTCGAGCACACACAAATCAGAAGCCCCGTCCCCATCTCTATTGAAGCAACCTCTTGATGAATTGTGAATAGAAGAGTTGTCACTTCTATATGCATATTGTTTATGCAATGCCAGAGGTTTTTGATATCCCATGTTCTTAAATGTGTGTTGGTTGCTGAAAGGAACAATTTTGGAGTCCAGCAACTGTTTTGATGTTTGACCTAAGTATTTATCAGCATCCTCTGTGGTGGAATTTCTGCTAGAGGGTATTGGAGAAGAGTCAGTGCTAGACTCGCTCTTGAAACAAATATCTTCAGACTGGTTCTGTTCACAGGATATTGACTCTGGGGAGGATACATCCATATAAAGATCTGATAAAGATGTATCATCACAATATTGGTCTGAGAGCCCATCTGCATAGAACCGCTTTCACATATACTCTGTGGGAACTGCTCCATCTCATATTGCTCATTGTTTTGTGAAAACCATGTGGCAAATCATGCAGTGATCTTTCATCAACCATATCAACAGATATATAATCTGGATGAGGATATCCTCCACATTCTGCCTGTAAATGTTCTTCCTGCATAGTAAGGCAACTACTGTTGCCATTGCGAATGCTTTCAGTTTTCTCACCCATGTTGAACTTGGTGCAAGAAATATCAGGAACATCTGTGTTATGGGTAAGAGAAAACATGCCCATCAAGTGAAATGGTCACCATCCTGACCAGTATTACCAAGCATCTCATCTGTACTCTCCCATTTAATTTCACTCAAATCTGAGTGCTCTGTGGATATACCACCTGAGAAATCTGCACCAGATATATTAATTAATTAATGGTTCCTTTTCGGAACTGATATATAAAATATATATTTTTGAAGAACAGCATACAAGTGTTCATTTGTGTCTCCATGCCTTCTGTGTGGTGTTCTCCACTTGGAGATGTGTTTGGCCAGAGTATATAGTTTGCTGTCGAAGGTACAAACCATTTGAGAGATCTTCATATGGAGGTCCAGTTGCTTCTTCAACATTAGCATGGTTTGATGCATCCCTTGGAAAATGTTCATTGTCCAAGTTGGAAGTTTTGTGATTGGTTCTGCAGATCTGCAAAGCGATAACCAAATTTTTTGTAAATTCTAAGATATATATTTGCTATTCGGTGAGCAATGAAAAAGTTAACAGCAATTCAGTTTCATCTACAGCCACCTTTGTATTTCTCACTGCTATAAACAATTCATAAGGGCTAGCCTCTGTGTGATCAATCATTTGTTCTCCTCCGCTGGGCTCCATATGGCACTCCGGAAGTGTCCACATGGGAGTAGTTTGACCAAAGTTCTGCATTCTCAAACATTTCTGCTCATCTCACAAAGTGACAAGATTAGCAACAAATCAAAAATTATAGGTAAGAAAATTTGTGCATCCTGCAAAATCAGATGCTAAAATGGCCAGATCATTATACCTTCACAGCTTTGGAATAAATTTTCAGAACCATCAGTGTTGGCAGGCATCTCAAAAAACAACCTTGATTGACCTGTATTCAGCAACATAAGAAATCGACAGCCTAAGGTTATACAAGACTCAAACACAAAAGAAAATATTCTATATGCTATTTTTCTCACAACATTTAGGACCTGTCTGCTTTGCTCCCAGGCAGCTTTGACAGGCGCTGTGGGTGTCCCCAGGCGCCTGATTTTGGGCGCCTGGGGATGACATCCTTGCCTGGCAACGGAGCTGCCTGGGAAGCTTTGAACCAAACAGGCCGCTACAGCACAAGTGCTATGTGGTGGGCTGGAGGCATACCCTAGATACGGTTCACTGGTTGCTTACACCCCCAAAAATGACCAATTAGAATCAAACAAACAAAGCAATACGTAATGCAAGATATGCAAGAAAAAACTGAAAAAAATAATGTCAACTCTTAAATTCCTTTCTGTTCCACTCCTAGTACAAAAAATAAGGGCATTGGTCCAACAATACAAATATCACCATCTCAAGTTGAATCAAGCATCCAAAGACTTATATTGCCAAACAAACATAAGCAATTAATGCTACAGGTTTCTATCTATTTTTCCATAGAAATATGAAAATTGAGGATCAATTGATCAAGAAAAAAAAAACAAAGATTAATCAATAGCATTAGCTCCCACAAACCTACAAGCAATGAACAGATTTGCATTGTCACAGCACTCACACAAAGCATTTAATGTTCAACCATCACAATAACACCAGATCAAATCAGTTTGATTCATCTACCTTTCAAGCAAAACAGGCTGTGAGTTACCATCCTACAACACCACTGAACAATGAAAAACAATTATTATTATTGTCAACCTTCATAACTAATACTACTAGGTTAGACAGGTAGCTGCAACAAAATTAAACTTTTCCTCCTCCCATTTATGCAACAGCCTAGACTGTGGAAAAGTGAAGGCAGATGCATCTAACTACCCCTCCTCTCTTTTTGTCTTTTCCCCACCTCTTTGTAACCCTTGCCATTTTGGCCACTATGAGGCAGCCAATGAAGGCACTTGCTCACCAATAAGGCACCACATTTTCTTCTTGATAGCATCCCTCATTAACTTGATAGTGGCCACTCTCAAGGTTATGCCATAATCGATGATACCAGCATAGCAGTCAAATTTCAACATTTAAGAATCCAGTCAGGCCAGTGTAGTGTGGTTTTGGACCGCTATGTTTGGTTCCTCCTCCTAAACTTTAGTCGCTGTCCCATCGGATGTTTGACACATGCATGGAGTATTAAATATAGACTAATTACGAAACTAATTGCACAGTTTTATACTTAATTTATGAGACAATCTTTTTTAAGCCTAATTAGTCCATGATTTGACAATGTTGTGCTACAGTAACTGCGTGCTAATGACGTATTAATTAGGCTTAATAAATTCATCTCATGGAGTACTGACGGATTCTGTAATTTGTTTTTTTATTAGTATCCGAACACCCCATGCGGCACCCTTATGTGACACCTCCTAAATTTTAGTCACCGGATCGAAACACCCCTAAATGGTGCAGAGGTATTAATTTCTACCAAAAGGAAAGGTTTTCTGTTATGCAGTTTTCTCGTAGAAGATTCCTTACATCTCTTGGAACTGGAAGTTCGTGATACCCTAATGGGAGACACTATAATGATGTATTTCAAACTCAACTGTTTAAGGTATATAATTTTACAATTCACATTGCACATTTAAATATTCATATATTCATTTTTTTTAATTACTATACCACTTCAATTTTAAAATTTTAGATTGACACTGAAAGATTCAGCATCAAATTGCCTCGACTTAGTGTGATTTTCTTTATAATTTACACTACAAATGAATATTCATTTATTAACATATATCTATACTGCTTGTAAGTCTGATTTCAAGGCTGTGTGCTGCAAAATGTTATGAAGTTGCCAGATGCAGCATCTGCTAGTTAGAATTTTTAGAACAATACACTGCCTCTATCACAAACCAAACCTTTCGTCGTGATACATCCAACGCCAGGACTGCAATACCACCACCACCCAAGAAAAGGGACGTTCCTCAAAGAGAGGCTCCCTGCCTGTATGGGTCTGGGAAGGGTGTTAGTGGCAAGCTTACACTCGCGCTTCTCGCAGGCAATGCGATGAGACCGCACTTCAACCCGGGACCTACCCAAAACCAATTACCATCATCTTCTCCTACCCAGGATTCCTCGCCCAACAGCACACAGCCCAACGGCACCACTGTTGACCATGAATAGCACTTTGCCCAAGAACCCACCATATCCGGCACCATCATTGCAGGTTCACCCCAACATCAATTTAGCTGCAAGCTGGTCCTGCTACCGCAACCATCTCTAACCCTGAAACATTCACTGGCAGACACCATTGTCCATAGCTGACAGTGCCACCAGCCATCGGCCCTCAAAATCTGTCAACACAGGAACCACGGGAACCTCTTCGTGTTCAGAAAAAACGGAAAACGGCACAGTCCAATAATTGACGAGCAACCACGCTCACATGGTGTCCATTTCCCGAACAGCAGTGCATTCATATAGCTATCGTTTCGAAAAAAAGCATTTATAGCAGAACAAGGAAAATCCAATAAGTGATGAACAGCAACAACAACAAAAACAGTCGCTAAATAAAAGGTCGCACTAATCACTTAGCTCGATGCTTCGATCGCGCCTGGCCCTGCGGTTCATCGACACCTCAACACGACCGAAGCACTATACTCTAAGGCCCAAATCATCCAAAATCGCAAGGCCGAGCGCAAAAATTCAACTAAAAACTCAACGTATTCGGTCCCCGCGCAGCCCAAAACCCTAGCCTAAACGCAGCCCCATCCCAGCAAATCCGATCCGACATCGCGAAATCCGACGCAAAGCGAATTAGGGCACGGCGAGAGGCAACTCACCCCAGGCTGCAGCTGCTCCTCCTCTTCCTCCTCCCCGCCCTCCTCGGGTGGCACGGGCTCAGTCTCGAGGAACGCCATGAAGTCGCCGAGGGACATCGACAGGTTGTCCTCCGCGCCACCGGCGCCAGCATCGCCGGCGGCCTCGAAGCCATCGTAACCGACCGCCGGTTCCTCCGCCATCACCCGCCGCGCGATTCGACCATAGGATTCACGGCGGCGGGCAAACGCCTTGCCTTCTCCGGAAGAGCGAAACCCCTTTTCCTTTTCCAATCAGCGCGGGCGGGCGGGCGGCTGTGGTGGTGGTGGCGACGGGAAGGGGCCGAAACCGAAGTGGTCGAAGTGGAAAAATTCGCTTGGGGTAGGGATTTTAAAAGGAACGGCGAACGGGTCGGCGTGCTCTGGCGCTCGTGGAATGGCTCGAGCCGGAATCGGAATCGTTATTTTCTCGGAGGCGCCGGGGGCCATGATATGGGGTGGGTGGTGACACAGCCTGGTGGTGATCGCCATGTGCTCACGAGGCGGTGCAGCTTGCTTCGTTTGTGGCCAGCCGGCCGGTGGTGTGGTCCGCGGCGATGACGACTGACGAGGCCATGTTCCGAGTCCACCCCCGCCACTCGGCTGAAGGCCCGGGCCAGCCGCTCACCCAACCGCCGGCTACAGGCCCTGGCCTCCCCCGGGTTCTTCCTCTCCCAAGTTACTCCTTGGCACGTATCACAGAAACAATTTTTTCTATGGAAGACCAGACAAAGGGTTAGAGAGGTCATTTAAACCCTAACCAGAGAAGAAGACTCCACCTCACGGGATCCACTCATGGTCGGGAGCTGGATCCACAATGGTTGATGAAGCTCACAAGGCTGGGTGGCTCACGGTGGTCTCCCAAGGCGGTGGGGGCTCACTGGGCTACTGGGAGTGGTAGAGAGGTTTGAGGCCTGAGAGAGAGAGGGAGCCGGCCGAGGGAGAGAGATGCGCTGTCATAGCCGAGTCGCTACGTGGAAGGAGCTGCCGGCTGCTGCTCGGTGTTTTTGCAGCAATGGAGCTCGTGTGTGCCCTACATCATCGTAAGGCACAAAGAAAAAATCGTGTGTCACGGCCCGAAAACACACTGGTGTGCGAGTAGCATTGCTATCACAATGATCGGACATACATTGGGCCCTCATGGATTCTTGGACGATCAAGCTCATTTCAAAAGGCCTTTGTTGCTTTTTATTAACAACATGCTAGGGTTTAAAGTGTATGGGCGTTGTTGTAGCCGTAAGCTGATCCGGACTTTCAAAGACGCACACCTCGTCGCACACCATTTTGTAGTCGAAAAGAAAAAACGCGAGCCCACGCTTGCTTCTCGAATTACCACGCCTTGTCGGCCGCCTGCCTCGTCAGCCGCTTACCTCTTCTTCCCTCCTTCCTCTGGTTGTCGCCATGGGCGCCGCCACCACCACGGCCGGAACTCCCGCCCGGACACCTAGGGCCCGATCAGCTTTCCTACCGCCGCTTAACTAACTCCCTAAACCACCCATCGACCATCTCATTACACCGGCCCGGCCTATTTCGCCTTGCCTGGCTTGGCCATTCTATACCTCGGCGGAGTTGGAGAAGATAAGTAGGGAGCTCGTCAAAACCCTAGAAATCATATCTGTGAGGAGAAGGCCCACCATGCGTGGATGACCAGCTGGCCACTGTCGGGCAGATCCCATGGGATCCGGCCAAGGTCACGCCGTAATGGATTTGTCAAGATCCGGCCATGGCTACAAGGCAGAGGAGGCGATGGGGGTGGCAAGTGCACGGTGCCGGTCAGGGCGCGGCGAGCGTGGGAGCCGTGGTGCGGGTGCAAAGGCAGGGAGGAGGCCGCTGAGGTGCTCTCTTGAGAGAGAGAGAGTTTGAGAGAGAAGGTGCTGAAAATGAGTGTTTGTAGCAAAGCGGTGTCTCTAGATGCTGCGTTGCTTATTTTAGTATTTCTGCAAGTATATATAGTAACCTCACACCCTCGAAGTTAATGCATCTTACCAGAACTCCAATCGAAAGGTCCTAATATGGCTAGAGGGGGAATAGCCTATTTAAAAAACTACAAAATCAACTAGATCAATTTGATTGGTATAACAACAGCTAAAATGCAAACTTGCTCTAGCTCTATAAGGTTGCAAGCCACCTATCCAACAATTTAGTTGCAATGATTACTAGGCACACACAACTTGTAATGTTACTACTCACCAAGAGCTCTCAAATATGCTACTCTAAAAGAGCTCCATTAGATGAACTTAAACTAACAAAGCAAACTCTCCAATTCTAATTACACTAGAGGAAGCTTGTCACAGACTAGTTTTGCAAAAATATAAATGAGTGAGTAGGGTGATTATACCGTCGTGTAGAGGAGTGAACCAATCACAATATGAATACTAAATCAATCAACGGAGAATTCCAAAGGGTGAGAGACAACCTAATTTTCTCCCAAGGTTCACGTGCTTGTAAGGCAAGATGCTAGTCCTCATGTATGAAACTAACACTTTGGTGGTTCGGGCGTAAGAGGTGCTGTACTTAACCTCATCCACACGATAGGACAATCAAGTAAGAACTCTGGCCCACAAGTGAGGTAACTCAATGACACGTAGCAATCCACTAGAGTTACTCTTTCGGCCAGCCCACTGGGAAGGCACAAGACCCTCACAATCATGCCACTCATCGTAGCCAGTCGAGACAATCACCAACCTTCGGCTCAACGATCCTCGCTTTGCCTCCAAGCCGCCTAGGTGGCAGCAACCAACAAGAGTAACAAATGAATCCTCATAGTGAAACACGAATGCCAAGTGCCTTCTAGATGCAATCACCTGCTAATGCACATGGATTCTCTCCCGATCTCATAATGATGATGATCAATGATGGAGATGAGTGGGAGGGCTTTAAAATAAGCTCACAAGGTTGCTATGTCAATGCAAATGGCTAAGAGCGGAGTTGATGGCCGGTCATGCGGGGCTAAATAGAAGCCCCACGAAATAGAGCCGTTACCCCTTCACTGGGCAAGAACGAGGGCCGACAGGACGCTTCGAGTCATTATTTGGGCCTGGGGATACAGGATCCAGGTCCTCTATTCACCGCCACGTGTCGCCGGCTTCAACGTCGATCGCCCGATCTCAATGGTCAAGAGATGACCGGACGCGATAGTTAGAAGTGACCGGACGCTGGACACCATCGTTCAGTCGTTTCCGAAGAAGGTTCCAGCGCGTCAATTTTCGATTTGCGGACTTTACCTAAGTCGGTCACTCAATCGCCGCCTCTTACTATCGCCTCACAGACGCCAACATGATGACACCACGTTCCGGCCGTGATCCGGTCAGCATGAAGCGACCCAACGCCCGATGGATTTGACCGGCATGAAAGCTGCCTTGATAGATTACACACAATACGGACGCACGGTCCACTCAAGCGCTGAAGGTCCTGGCCACTTCCAAAGTGACCTCCGCTTTTCTCGCCTAGGCCGATGGAGTTTCTTATCTGCACCTAAATCTCACCACCCTTTTGATCAAATGTGCCAACCACCAAGTGTATCACCCAGTACATGTGTTTTGCATATTTTCACCAAATATTTTCAAGGATGTTAGCATTCCACTAGATCCTAAATGGCGGCGCAATGAGTTAGAGCATCTAGTGGCACTTTTGATAAATCAGCATTTCAATATGAGTTTTCACCTCTTAATAGTACCTACTATCGACCCTAAATATGATTACATTCGCTATAAAACTCGTATCACTAAAACAAAATAGCTCCTACTATTTATAACATTTGCCTTAAGCCTTGCGACTTTTCTCTTCTTTTCTAAGTTCAAGCACCCTGATCATCACCATCGCCATGATCTTCGCCATTTCTTCGTTCACTTGGAGTAGTGCTACCTATCTCACAATCAATTTGATAAACAGGGTTAGCAACTTAGGGTTTCATCAATTAACTAAAACCAAATTAGAGCTTTTTCATCCACCCGATTGAAAAAAAAAGAAATCATCTTTCCTTGGCTTCTGTGTACAAAGAGAATTGAGAAAAAAACGGCTCTCAATTGATCCTCTTTTCATCCTCTTTCTCAAAAGTTTTTCTCGATCCTCAAAATATCCCATCTCTTACTCAAATAGATAGGATGGGAAGATTCTTCTTCAAACCTCTTTCCTCACTTTCTCTCTCATCGCACATCTGGGATCCACGCTGCCTTTGCATTGTGTCTTTGTGGCAATAGGTTATACCAAGTAAGCTTTTCCAGTAGATGGATGCGAGCATCAACTTAGTGATTATGTGCTCAACTCTTATAGTTTGATCATGGGTTTTATATTCCATAATATAATGCTTTTGATTTCATACTTCTGGGCGTAACGAGCATTTGATCCGTGGTTATTCAAAATAATAACATCTTGATTGTGCAAAGACAAAGTAAGTCGCTGTTTGTAATGATGTCAATAACATTTAAGGATGTTGTCTTCCATTATCAGCGATAGGACCGCTGCGCTTCGACCCACCGGCCATGGATTCAGATCCTCCCAGTGTCGTAATTCACACGACCCCATCTCTTAGGAAGGGACCGCTCATCAATGCTGACGGCAAGTAAAGTGCGCCCCACTTTCAGAGACTCATAGGTAGGGTCGCCCCGCTGGATAGGGTTAGCGGCCGTGAGGGCCCTCAAGAGACTAGCCGTGACTCCATTTCTTTTTGGGCCGCATATAGGCCATCGATTTCCCGCCGCCACCGCGTTAAATTCCTAGGGATCTCAGCTACCCGAAAACAGCTTTTGATCCCATGGCCCGAAGTTTCTAGATTCGTGGCGACTTGCTCGACCAAGAAGTTCTATCGTGATTGCTTCCACGCCTGTAGATCCGATCGGACGACATGCAACCGGTGAACACTGGCCAGAGGACATGATTCTATCGGGAAGCAATCATATGCGTCATCGCTCTCAAGAGTAAGATGGTCAAGAGGGTAGATGGGTTCAAGTAATCGGATCCACGACGCCCCGCCAGAAGCGCCCCAAAGGCTCCGGCCCAATGGTCACTGCCTGCAATCATGTGGTGGCGTGAGCAAAGGCGCCACGTAGTGCATCGTGAGCGCCGCCATCCCTCTCCACAACCCTAGCAACCCACAAACCCTTGGCATCAAGAAAGCCACAACCTCATCAACACTTGTTACATCGCCACCCTCCCTCTGCCAGCGTCGCCTCTGGAAGAAGGGGGGGCTCAACAGGAAGGGTCTGGTAATCGAAAGTGTAACACCCTTGGTGTTAAGCAACACTAAAAAATTTGATCATGTCATCATCAAGCATGATAATCATCTCTTAGTTCACCATGCTTTGCATTCACTAAAATCAATATTTATTTCCTAGTAAGTTAATGTATTTGTGTTGTGATGTGCTTAAACACAAGCTCTCCTGCGTCGAGCTAAGGACCGCTTCATTGTAGGCCCGTGTGTGGTTGAGACTTTGTGTCACGGCCACATACTGCGGTAAGCCTCGACACCCTCGGCTATTCCATTTATGTGAAAAGACAACTCATGCACTAGGCATGGGAGATAGTGAGGGAAGCGCAGGTGTACACATCTTTGTGAATCCACCAAGAGTGGCGTGGGGAGGTGGAGTCACTGAGAACTCGTGTAGCACATACCGGTTCACATTGAGAATCCGAATCAGTGAGGGTTGATATATGTAGGTTCGGGTCCGGACTAGACCTGCGCATATGTCGGTGGTAAGGAAAACCTCATTGGGCCTAATCGATTTGAATCGCCCGCTGCTTCTGGGAGAAGGAGACCTCACCCTCCCAATTCACCATATCAGAGTTAATTAATGGAATGTTGGTTCTTATGATCACATATGATGAGATGGTTAATGAAGTGATTTCTTTTAGATCAAGTGCAAACTAGAGACCCATAATGACTTAACTTGAGCTAAAACATTAAAAAGTAAGGATCACTTATTAGCAAGCTTTTGTAAAAGTTAATCTTGATTCTTGCTACAAACTTACCTTTTGATTCCCCCCAAAGCTCGTGATATCTCAGAGTCTTCCTCTTTAAATTTGCTTAAGTCTTGTCGAGTATCTTTTGTACTTAGGGTTTGTGAAACCCTTGTTGGCAGTGAGTTTCATGAGCGCCTAGGCTTTTGCCCCTCGGCCGCATACAGCTTTAGGAGGAGTCCCAGAGAGAGTTGTTGTTGTTGTGCACTCTTGGTGCGCCGTGAGTTTTTTGATTGTAGTATAAGTGGTACCTATTTTGCTACCCCAATCGCCTCTAATGGCTAAAATTTATGGTTTGTAATAACTTAATAACCGGGGTTTTGTAAACTTATAGTATTGTAAGACTTCGCTTACTTACTTCCTAATGTGTAATATATTTAAAGTATTTGTAGGTTAATTGTTGTAATATCGCAATGATTTCGGTAATGGATCCTGCTCGAGAGAATCAATGTGATGATTTAGGGTTCCCCGAGTATCAACGCAATTTACCACCGGAAGTTGTTTGGTTTCATGTGCAACACGTAAGTCTCAAGGACAATGATGTATATGTGGGGCTATATAATCAAGTGCTCACACAATCGAGACTCCTAAGAATCCCTTTGGTGATTGACCCTCGCTACGTAAAAAGTCGACTTGCTACAATTGTGGAGAGCCTAGACATTTCGCTGGTAATTGCACCAAACCTAAGATTTGTTTTATCTGTTAGGTTGGACATCATATGAATGATTGCCCTGTGGAAACTAGATCATAGCCAACCCGCTTACATGGGTAGTGCTGTCTAGGTCTTGGTTTTTACCACTTGGAGGCCCCCAATGTTGAATCCACTCAATGGTTGAATCGACAAAATGTGGTATAGTCAATGTTAAGACTGGTTTGCTCACTTTAGCAAAATTGGAAGGTGAGCTTTATGTGATCTATTGCAAGGATTGGCCGTGGCGATTAGGGAGTTGGAGCAGGCTTTTGGTTAGGTTCCTTCCCACAAGGGAGTGGGACATTAAGAATTACCTTCATTCAACTTGAGGAAGGAGGGAGTTCAAATTGAAGTCCTTGAATGGGTTGGTGATCTGGCACCATATGCTGTCCTTCAAGATGTTTGTGTTCAGATGAAGGGAATTCCCCCAAGATGATGTCACTAGAAAGTGTTTGCACAGATTGCTTCTAGCTTTGGATTACTGATTGAGGTGGATTGGGCAACCCTTTTCAAAACTTTCTATCAAGTGGTGAGAGTTAAGTTTTCCTGCAAAGATCCTATGAAGATTCCTACTGATAGATTGTTTGAGATGAACAAGAAGATCTTTCTAGTATCTTTCCTGGTTGAGAGGGAGGCGAGAGAAGGAGTCAAGAGTAAAGGTACTTGATGATGGATGGGGATGATGATAATCTAGATAATGATGACGGCCGATGATTTGATGATGATGATGGAGTGGAGAAGCCACCTACTATAGAGTTTCGCTAGGAAAGCTCAAAATGAAAACTCCGACTACCAAACCAAGTGCAAATTGGGTCAGAAGACAATGAATGCTAAGGTGAATATGATAGAGATGGATTAGGAGTTACAATCGATGTCCCTCATGAGAGGATTAGAACCAAAGTCGTGATACTAGACAAACAATGACTTTGGGAAGCCGGGTTTCATTGATGAAAGCGTAGCTAGACTGCAAGATCTTGAGCCGTAACTTGAGTTTACTAGAACTCAAAGCATATCTATGAACGTGGTGAGGCAGGGAAGGCAATCACAGATGATCCTACTTTAGTGGCTTCATCGAGGTTTTGAGACTCAAGCTTCAATGTCCTTACAGAACGAGGAACAGTCTCGATGTGCTCGATCATATGGATGTGCTTACCCGAGCCAATACGTGGAAGACTCGGTTGTAAAATTGTGGGTAACAAATGGCAAACATTGATGGATGATGAATCTAATCACTCAAAATGGGAGGAGTTTAGAAGGATGGCCAAAGGTGGTAGTTCACATGAAGAATGCTCGCTGCTGCTTAGAAGGATGGAGGTACAGGATTCTAATGATGAATTGGAAGTCTAGGAAATGGGAGAAGGGTTTGGTGATGAACTGATGCAGGAGGACACTATTCAAATGGAGGCTGCACTGATCGAGGATCAACAAGAGACGAAGAAGCAAAAGAGAAAGACTTAATGGGGACCTACTCAAAGGATCCCAAGACCAAGAAGATACACAGAAGATGGCAAGACCATGATGCAAAAGGCACAGGAATATAAAAGCTACCTGAACTTGTCTCAAGGTACTAAGCCTTATAACTTTAAACCTCTTAATACTTCTAGTACTCTTGAGAGTAACCTGATTAGCTTAACTGTTGGGGTTGATATAGTTTTGGGAGATAATAATGATGTCATTAAGCATAACATTGATGTTATTCAAAACAATGAGATGAAAAGTAGATTAATTTTTTTGGACAATAACCCTGAGGTTAAACTACCTGTAGATCTAGATGATGTATTAGCTCCTAATAATAGGGCTGATCCACTGGTTGAACAGCAAACCGATACTTCTAATCTTTTGAAGGAGAATAGGCTAAAGGAAGGATGTTTATGGGTTCAGATAGTTAATAAACGCCTGAGGCCTCAATATTTTAAATGTTTCCAATGATAGAGCAACATGGAACATTAGAGGCCTCCTTAAAAGGGGCAAATTGCAATGCATAACTGATTTTATTAAAGATAATAATCTAGACTTTGTTAGCTTCAGAAACCAAAAAGAGTCTTTTGAAGACTCATTTCTTAACTATGCTAGCGGTGATTTTGTTTGGAATTACTTGCCTACGGAGGGTACAAGGGAGGAATCTGGTAGGGATAAATGAGAGAAAGTTTGAGGCTTTAGCCCGACAAAAACAAAGTTTGTGTGTTGGTCATGATTAAAATTATGATACTAAGTTGGTTTGGAGATTTATTATTGTATCGGTTCCCCTTATGAAGAAGGAAATTAGATTTTATTCAAGAGTTGTATGATCGGTAGGAAATTGGGATGGTCCCACCTTGATAGGTGGTGACTTCAATCTAGTGGCTAACATAAATGAAAAGAGTAATGGTGTGGTTAACTAGAAGTGGGTAGATAGCTTCAAAAATGGATCCATCACCTTGGACTTTTAGAATTGAAAAACTCTTCCGGATCCTATACATGGACCAACAATCAAAAGCACCTATTATGGCCGATATAGATAAATTGATTTGTAATACACATTTTGAACAAAAGTTCCCTCTAGCGTATGTCCTTTGCTAAGGCAAGAGTGGAAGTGACCACGTCCTCTTGTCTGAATTTTGGAATCCGGAGGCTAGAAAGCCTAGTTTGTTTAGGTTTGAAAAATGGTGGCTTGAGCAACCCGATTTCAAGCAGTTAGTGACTAATATGCGTAACACTAGTTGTGCTTTAAAAAGTGCCATAGATGTTTGGCGCTTTAAATCGGACTCTTGAGAAAGAAAGTAAAGGGTTGGGCTATAAATATTAATGCGGACATTAAAAGATAGAAAGTAGAACTCCTTAAGGAATTCAACATTCTTGATAGGAAATACGAAACTGGCCTCCTGTTACCAGGAGGAAAGCAAAGGTTGGATGATCTTGTGAGGGATCTAGAAAGATCTGGATCCTAGAGGAGATCAAAGCAAGACAAAGATCTAGGGATAGAAATATTAGAGAAGGTGGTAGGAATACTGCCTATTTTCAGGCTATTTCTAACCAAAGAGCTAGGAAGAAGAGAATGCCTGCGTTAGAAACCCCTAATGGGTTGTTAGAAGATACCAAAGACATGCTTAATCATGCAATGAATTTTTACAAGCATTTATTTGGTGAGGAAAATCTAGGAGTTCATTTGAGAGAGAACTTTTGGGAGGAAGGGATAAATTATGATTCGAAAATGAGTCATTAGAAGCTCCATTCACCGAAGAGGAAATAAAAAATCGGTGTTTGACTCTTATGCCGAGGGGCCCCTGGTCTGCGGCTTTTCTTTTCTTTTCTATCAAAATTTTCGGGATGCTATAAAGTCGACTTCATGAATTTAGTCAAAGATTTTGAAAGCGATCAAATCTGGATAGGCTTAATTATGCGATCATTACATTAATACCTAAAGAAGCTAAGGCTAAACATCTTAAGAAGTTTAGACCTATCGACCTATATCAGCTGCGGTTTTAAGGTGTTTGCAAAAGCCTTGAATAATAGGTTGATTAAGTTGGTGACAGACTTATCATCCTAATCAAACAACATTCATCAAGGGAGGTTTATTCTCGAAAGTGTGGTAGTACCCTTGAAATCATTCATGACATACACGAAATAAAGGAGGCGGTATAATTCTAAAATTAAACTACGAAAAGGCATATGATAGGGTGAGTTGGGACTTTATTGAAGAAATGCTAATCTCTAGAGGCTTTAGAGCTAAATGGGAAGTTGGATGAAAAAGAGTTATTGGGGTGGTTCTATCGTGTTAGAATTAATAATGAGAATAGTATCTATTTCAAACACAGGAAAGGGCTCGGACAAGGAGACCCTTATGCCCATCATGTTTAATTTAGTTGCGAGATATTTTCACACGAATGCTTATGAAAGCTGCTAGGATTAATTTGGTTTATGAGCTTTTACCTAGAGTTGGAGAGGGGTATTATCATCATGGTATGCAGATGACACCCTCCTCTTTTGGAGGATGATTTAGATAAAGCTAACAATCTCGGATGGTTCTTGATTTGCTTTGAAAAAATGGTAGCATGAAAATCAACTATGATAAAAATGATCTCTTGACAATTAGTGCTGAGGAAGGAAGGGTTAATGATTTGGCTAAAATCTTTTCTTTGCAAAGGAGACTTTCCTCTCAAATACTTGGGTGTGCCTTTGCACTACTCTCGAAGCTAGAAGGTCTCAACGATGTGACATGATAATAAAATGATTCTTGGTGGAAGGGTAGGCTTTTCTATCGGGAAGTTTAACTTTCTTTGAAGACATGTTTGGCCAACATTCCGATCCTCTATCCATTGTTAAGTTCTCGAGGTGGGCTATAGACATGATTAATTCTCATATGGGTGGTTCCTATGGAATAATAATGAAGACCATCATAGATATCATCTTAGCATTAATTGGCAATTCGTTCTTAGCCAGAAGGAGTTAGGGGCTTGTATCCCAGTTTGAGAACCTAAACCTTTCTGCTGTAAGCTCGTGGATCTTTAGATATGGGCTTAATAGTTCTATCTGGACTAAGATCACATATTACAAATACAAAGCTGATAAACCTAATATATGTTGTTCTCTAGCACTAGGTTTCTCCTTTTGGAAAGGTATAACTTGGGCACTTCAAGACAAAAATGGGGATCATTTGGAAGGTTGAGGATGGCAAGATGATTACATTTGGGAGGACCATTGGTTCGGTAACTCCAACTTAGCAACACAGTTCTGCCTTTATATGTTGTCAACAACGAGAAAAAATTAGCCAAGTATGGGATGGAGAAACTTTAATGCTTTCTTTTACTAGATCTGTACAGAATCTTATGAATATGTGGTTTGATTTACTTGGTATTATGGAGGAGGTTAGTCTCAGAGTGAGGCCGATCAAATCATTTGGAGCTTCAGTTTCACGGAAATTTTTAAGTCTGATCCTTTGTATCAGTCATTAATCACCATGGTGCAGAAACTTTGTGTTTGTCCATGCAGTTTGGAAGCTTAAAATACCCCCAAGGGTGCAAATTTTTTATGGTTGTTGTCCAGAACAAATTACTTACTCGCGATAATTTGGCTAAAAGAAGGAATGTGGATGATAAGACTTGTATTTTACATTACGGTCACGAGTCCATTCATCATCTATTTTTTGATTGTTGTGTAGCTAAGATTTTTGGGTAGCTTTTGAGTGTTTGGGTCTCAAGGTACTTGGTCATATGAATTGATTGCCTCCTTATGGATTGCTAATAAGAAACATTTGTTAACAAATGTTATTATTATTGCTTTATGGTGTCTCTGGAAGTTGTGTAGCGTGTGTATGTTTTAAGTCACTTGAGCCAGGTTTAGGCCGTGATCTTTGTGGATCTCAAAAGCGCTCTGAAGATGGAGACCAATGTTACTGGAGTGGTGGAGGAGAAGTTGATGGTGGTGATACGGAAGATGGAACAAAGGAGTGCTGCCTCCTGGAATAGGTTGGCACCAATCAAGTCCACCAACATCGGGATCTCAGCCTTTGGAGTTGGTCTCTGACGTTGTGGTTCTTCAGCTTATAATTGATTTTACT